>CAUYTI010112038.1:0-46425 GCA_963575145.1 Galago senegalensis | reverse complement strand
ACACTGCTGGTGGGAGTGCAAACTAATACATTCCTTTTGGAAAGACATCTGGAGAACACTTAGAGAACTAAAAATAGACCTGCCATTTGATCTTATAATTCCTCTACTAGGTATATATCCAGAAGACCAAAAATCACACTATAATAAAGATATTTGTATCAGAATGTTCATTGAAGCCCAATTCATAATTACTAGCAGCCCAATTCATAATTACTAGGTCATGGAAGAAGCCCAACTGCCCATCCACCCACAAATGGATTGATAAATTGTGGTATATGTATACCATGAAATACTATGCAGCCATAAAGAAAGATGAAGACTTTACCTTCTTCATGTTTACGTGGATGGAGCTGGAAAATACTCTTCTTAGCAAAGTATCTCAAGAAGGGAAGAAAAAGTATCCAATGTACTCAGCCCTAATATGAAACTATAGCTTTCATAGGAAAGCTATAACCCAATTTTAGCCCACAAATATGGGGAAAGGGGAAAGGGAGAGAAGGGGAGAGGATGGGTAGAGGGAAGGGGATTGGTGGGATCACGCCTATGGTTTATCCTATAATGGTACATGTAAATCTCTCTAAATGTAGAATATAAATGTCTTAACACAATAAATAAGAAAATGAAATAAAGGCTATGTTGACTAGTTGAATGAAGGTATTTCAGATTTTGTATGGGAATAGCACATGTACCCCATGATAGTGTTAATGTACACAGCTATAATAAAAAAAAAAATGTATACACATTCTGAGAAAGGAAAAACTATAAAAAAAAAAAGAATAACTTTTTATAATTTTAGTAGAATGGTTACGGGTCAAGCAACAGACCCCTTGGCACCTGGATATGGTAGGCCTGGGTCAGGAGGTTTTGAGTCACTTGTTTATTGATTAACAGTGTGTATGTGCAGTATAATCTATATAAGTTTTGACAAAATAAAGAACTTTGCTGGATTGCCAGAGAGAGCTTCCAGTCCCTTATTCTTTTTGACACTTCTATGCAGATCCTATCTCTGCTGCACTGCATCATGCACCCCCTACACCCGACCATCACACAACATAACATCTATAATAACCATTCCAGAAAAAGAGTTCCAGAAGTACTTGAAGTGCGGACAAAGCACTGATGTTGGTACATAGATTCCAAAGGGAGTACCACAAAAGTGACCATGGTGATATTCAGCAACGAGGTATGTAGCACTTTTTTAGAATGAGTTCATGAATTTAGTTGTCCAACCCTGTATTCCAAATGAATTCAATTATCAAAACTACCTAGAATGACTTTTAATATATACTTTAACTTAATGCTAAATGTATCTATTTTTGTGAAACAACTATACTAGCTTAAACCTGCCTCTATCTTAGTAAATATCTATAGATCAGAAATGCTGTATTTCTCAAAAACCTATTCAGTTTTACCATATTAATTTTATTTTTTAAATAATTTTCTATATTTTTTAAATAGTAAATTTCTAAGTCTGAAAGCGAGTCTATCAAAGATAATTTTGCCTTAGGAACTAATCAACCACCTGGGAACCAAGGACTCTGATTTCTAATTTCCTTTTTGAATAACTTGCCAAAATTTTGAGATAATCACTAATTTCAGGTACATAAAGTCTGCCTTAAGTAAAATAAAGTTAATAATCTAGTAAGGATTTGGTGAGGTGGAACTAATGAGTTTTAATATTTTCCAATGATAGAATATCTCCTGGGGATATTTGGAAATAGGTTTACCATTCTACTGAACCGAATTACTAAATATGTAACATTTTGGTAAGTCTAAGCACAAATGCCTAATCTTTGCACAGGTGTTTATTTGGTTTCTGGATCTTACAGATTTCATAGTTTGAGTTTATTTATGGATAGCATAAGAACAAGTAAAATTAAAGCAACATTTTATTGTTCATATTGAAAACACCTTTGAACACTAAATAGTAAATAAGGCCTAAAATGAACAGTCTAAGCCCAGCAGGAGAGTTCCTCAGAGAAGAACAGATTTGGAAACGGGCACTGTTCCACTTGCCATATCTCTACAGAGGTGTAAATTGTTAGGATATCACATGCTTAATGGGAGGACCTATTGAGTGAAGAAAATTCTGCTTTCCTAGTCATCTCAAACTCCCGTCTTTTAAATACTCCAGAACTTTATATTTCTTATCAGTATATTTTATCTGTCAAGATTACTTATCTCAGTAGGGTATTTACTATATATTCCAAGTATATATTAGGGTATTTACTATAGGGTATGTATACATTAGGGTGTTTACTATATATTCTTTATATTTACTATATATTCTAAATAGAACGCTGATAAGCTCCAGTTCTTGCAATTACAGGCAACTGCAGGAGGAGAGGACAGTGACAAGACATAGAACAATACTGTCATTTTAGTTCCAAAAAAATGTTTTTGTAAACTCAGAGCACATACAAGTCCTTGAGATGGCCTAAAGATGAACTGCTAGGTTTTTTTTGTTTGTTTTTGCTACACAGTCAATCATTATTGTTAATTGTAATTACCACAACAGTGATGGTACTATGTATAATTTTATCAGTATACAAGGTTGGACAATGAGATTCATGAACTGATTCTAGAAAAAGTGCTGCATGCCTCATTGCTAAATATCACTGTGGCTGCCTTTGAAGTACTCTCCTTGGCTATCTGGTATCATAGTGATATTCAGCTGTGAGGCATGTAGCACTTTTTCAAGGATGATTTTGCAAACTTAATTGCCAGAGCTCATACAATGACAGCTCTGATGGCCATCCCAGAAAAACAGTTCCAAAATTGCTTTGATGGATGGACTAGGAGCTACTATTGAGGCATAGCTTCCCAGTGGGAGTACCTCAAAGGTGACCATAGTGATATTCAGTAATGAGGTAAGAAGCACTTTTTGTAGGATTAGTTCACAGACTTAATTGTCCAGTGTAACTATATCCCAGATGCTCAACTATATGCTTTCTATATGTAATATCTTACTGTTTTCACAACCACCTTGTGAGATAATCTTACATAAAGATGATGAAGCTGGCTTGACATCTGTAGCTCAAGCGGCTAGGGTGCCAGCCACATACACCAGGGCTGGTGGGTTCACATCCAGCCTGGGCCTGCCAAACAAGAATGACAACTATGATCAAAAAAAAAAAAAATAGCCAGGTGTTGTGGCAGGTGCCTGTAGTTATAGCTACTTGGGAGGCTGGGGCAAGAGAATCACTTAAGCCCAAGAGCCCAAGAGTTGGAGGTTGCTGTTAGCTGTGACAACATGGCACTATACCCAGGGCTTTAGGCTCTGTCTCCAAAAAAAAAAAAATGATGAAGCTTGTATAATTGGAATAACTAAATTAAGTGATGGGCCTAAATAAAACTCAACTTTCTTTGAATCTAAAAGTCACCCTCCCTTGGCACTCCTGTCTCTGTTCATTAGGAAATGCTTATGTAATGAATTAGTCATACTGAAATGTTGGCCTGGGGATGTGATATTCTGAGAGGTAGGATGATTCCAATTTTCCTGACATGGGGTCTAAAACTTCATAATTGAGCATTATATAAATTGTATCATTAGAAATCTCTTCAAAAGACAAATACTAGTTATTCACAGATGAGTGAATAAACACATCAGGTCACCTTTCTCTAACAGTGGATTCCTTGGGACTGTGACATGAACATTTTAACAGAGAGGGTTGCAAAACCAAATCAGGGTAACTGACATAGTGGGTAAACTTTCTATCCTAGGTCCTTTTCCAGCACCTATGTTTTCTTGTCCCTCTGTATTTCTTTCAAACTTCTGTTCATATTCCCAAAGTTCCTTCTCACTGACATTTCTGTCTCTTTCAAGATAATATCCCTCAACCTCTGCCCTACTCCTTTCTTTCTCCCTCTCCTATTCCCATATCTGACCTTTAAGTATTAAGTTATCAGTCTATACAATGTGTCCACTTATGCTTGCCTGTTCAAAGTTGTTTTATTTTGAGTAGGAGAAATCTTATCATCTTTGTGACTCCTTGGGAATGGAATTAAAGTATCAGGACTGACCAGCGGAGGTGTCTGTTTGGTCAGATGCCCTTAAATCCTAATCAGATTCTTTTCCCCCAAAATCATATTGGAAAATAACAAATAAAAATATTTTGGAACTTTATATGACTATGGGGGAGGGGGATTTACTGAAGGTAAATAATATCTACTAAAGTAGATAAAGGGCCATCTGGTATTGTGGGAAACATGATTGTGGTGATCCTAAAAATGATTCACTGTTCAGACACTAAGTTCCTAATTGTAAAAAATTTTTCAATATGACAGTCCTACATCAGGATCAGTACTCTTTCTCTGTAAAGACCAGAGACTACCAACTCTGCCACTGTAGTAAGAAGTAGCTGTACACAATGTGTAAACAGATGGCCATGGCTGTGTTCCAATAAAGCTTTATTCACAAAAATGGATGGATGACATATTTGGCCCATAGGTTATAATTTTCTTATATCTGTTCTAGATTATCTTTTATTATAATTTTTACTGCCTATATCTGATCAATCACCATATTTTAAATAATCTACCTCTAAGCAGTTTTTATCATCTTCTCTCCTTTCCTAGACTCTTCATATGTGACATGTCTTAGGTTTATTAATGCCTATGATTTATCTCTCTTAAACTTCTCAATGCCTGCCAGTTGTTCTTACTCTCCCAATTTTAAAGCTCAGACAAATGAAGTGAACTGTTTCACCCATGCAATGTCAAGTATTTGGAATATGTCCAATCAAGAAACTTATGGTTTCAATGACCTCTAATCTCCAATATAATGGCTTTGCCTCTTCACAGCCCTTATTACCATCATGCCCAAGTCTATCAGAGTAATTAAGTAAATCTCAAATATACTCATCATTTGATTAAAAGTCTTTGATGAACTGGCCCTTGCTTATTTCTCCAGCTTCTCCCCAACCAGAGCCCCTTATCCTTCCAACCCCTCTACCTCACATACACATTCACACTGAGATTGCATCTGGGTTTAGATATCAGCCATACCCACTGCCCATAGACCTATGTATACACACGTAGAGCCATGTCCATGCCATCTGTTGGTCCTGATGCCCCTTGTCCCTTACTGTTTTCCTCTCATCCTTTTATTATTCTCTGCCTTTGCCTGCATTCCAAACATTTTTGAGAAAACTTTCTGAACCCTGACAATTCAATAAAAACTTTATTTCTCTGTTCTCCATTGTAATCTGAATTTTTTCATAGCATTTGTAATATATATATTATCATATAATGTTTGTTTCTTTTAATGTAAAGAATTTTTATTTTTTTATATTGTATCTGCCTTTTCTATTAAGTAGATTAGGGTACCATCTGGGAAGGAATTTGACTAATATGCAGCTGGAAACTTACTAATTTTCAAGAGAGTAGAGGGCTATGCAGATGTGAGGAGGGTCCAAGAAAACTGTGCCAAAATGAGCTGTGGTTATTCGACGTAAATAGTAGACCTTTGTAAATATAAAGATATTGAGAAAGATTGAGAAAGATCATAGATAGATAAAGATCTATACAGGTTTTATTTGTGGCTTTTGTTTGTTTTTAGAGAAAAGAAGGAGCTATAATGAGAACCATGCAGTATGTTCTGAGAGATGTGACCTGATAAGGTTGCATCTATGATACATGAATTGATTTAAAGACTTAATCATGATAAAATAAGAATAGTCATATAATTAATACTATATCAAATGAAAATACTATATGAAATGAAATTTTCAAAGCACATTTGGGAGCATTCAAAAACTCTTATGATGATTATGACCACAATTTAGAAACTATTAGAATTGTCCTAAGGTACCGATTTATGAATGAAATTTGAAGTGATAGGCCTATTAAAATTAATGTAACATATTTTGAAATCCCCTCGATATTAAAAAGAATACTTATGCTGGGTGCAATGTTTCAAATCTATAATCCTAGCACTCTGGGGGGCTGAGGTGGGTAGATTGTTTGAGCTCAGGAGTTCCAGATCAGTCTGAGCAAGAGGGAAACCCCATCTCTAAAAAAAACTAACCAGGTGTTGTAGTGGGTGCCAGCTACTTGGGAGGCTGAGGAAAGAGGATCTCTTGAACTCAAGAGTTTGAAGTTATTCTTTGCTATAATGCCACAGCATTGTACCAAGGGCAACAGAATGAGACTCTGTCTCAAAAACTAAAAAAAAATTAAAAATACTTAGAAATAATTAAGTTATGTAATAGCACAAAGAGGTCTTATGTCACTGAGAGCAATTGTTTTTGTAGTCTATTAATAAGAAATTTATCCTTTCTTTTATTATTTGCTATAGGAAAAACTATTCTATTTTTTATATTGGTCTTTCTTTCCTGAGATTAACTTTTTAAGTATTTTGACTTTAAAATTAAATTTAAAATTTACAAAGGCGACCAGTAATACAGAGTAACCTTAAAGCTCATCTGTTCAGTTAGTTGGAAACTCTCCCATTAGACTCTAACCATGCCCAATGGGCCACATGGAGGTAAATAATCTATTCTACAGAAATTGACAAGACACTGCTGGCAGTTGTACAGTCAGGGATAACTAATTGAGATGGGAGGTTCTTTGTGAATTTACCTAAGAAAACTGTTTCTAATGAATATATTTCAAACACTTCAGTGGCCCAGGGGAGTCTTCTCCATATCCCAGAAGTACAGTGTTTGATGGGTCACACACCGTACTCATGACGATTGTAAGATGATCCAACCTGCAGTCCTATCTCCTAACAAGGATCCAAGGAATTCCCAGGAGATGCATTTCTGTATTGTTGCTTCACGTTCCAGAGAGTCAAACAGGACAGAAGTAAAGTTGCAGTACCTGATAAATCCTAATTCCTTAAAATTAGTTGAGAGTGTTGGGACCGAAATCACCACTCAGAGACCACCATACCCACATGTAAAAGCAAAGGAATGCCCTTATTTAAGCATATGCCTGGGTCTCTCCACCCTACAGCTTAGCTGAGGAGGGGTGACTCTCAGCTTTTTTTAAAGTGGGAGGGGAGGTTTTTAAAGTGTATAGAGGAATTTCATTGGACGTTTTGTTGGGAAGGGGTTGTCATTGGCCGAGTTGTTGTCCAGGGGTGCTTGGCACCACCTGATATGCCAGGGATACTATAGGGTGGGTTTATGATTAAGGACTTTCCAGAGGAGGGTTGCTTGTCCACTTTTGATAGGCTGGCTCCACCTGGGCTGATTGGCCTTGCTCAGAAGTGCAAAGAGGGAACACCTGTCCCCCTTTTGATAAGTTGCTTCCATCTGGGCTGATTGACCTTGCCCAGAAGGAGTGTTGCTATGGTTTCTCTTGTAACCAGCCTAAGTTTTAAAATAGAGCCTTACTAACAAAATGGAGTTACTGCAGCCTCTTTAGGAGTACAGCATACCAGACTTCAAATTGGCAAAAGATTTTATTTTTACTTTTTGATTGAGATAATCATGAGAATTATTTGTAAAGAATCATATCTTAGGAAAGATAATGTGTCTCAACCTACCACATGTAACGTAATGGCTAAGTTCTTTGCTATTCGTCAATAGCCAACAGGTATAAAATAGGAGTCAATGATTATACGTGATTTTTAATATAAGTTATTTAATCTGTAGAAAATGTGACAGTGGAAAAAGACCTACTAGATTTGGTGGCAAATTAAATCCACATATACAGTTAGCAGAAGTGCACTTCTATTTTATAAGACAAAATTTAACAGTGAGAATTTATGAGATTCTTATTTTTCTATTAAAACTCTCGGAAGCATGTCATAGGACTGATTAATGTTGTCAAAGCCAATACATTAAAAAATATAATAACTTGGGTGTGTCAGTCAACTCGAAGCCTCTGGTTCTTAAACTATGCAAAGAAATTCATGGAGATGCCACAGGATAGTCTAAATGTTCAAAAGAAGCACAGATATATAAACTTCTAGACCATTAGAATTTCTGCATTCATTTTGATCTTTGCATGTTTACATGGGAGGGATTTCAATTCTTGCTGTGATTAAAATCAAGTAATGCAGGAAATGAGTGTGGTGCTGTCTGAAGGTTGGGAAGTTGTGCAGTACCCAAGTTGTGCCCACATCACAGCAATGAGTAATTATGGTTATTGAAAAATAAAACAAATATATATTTTTCAATTTATGTGTCTTACTATTTTCAAATGGTTACTATGTTCTTAGAAAAAAATGTTTATTAAATTGTTCAGACCCATCTATCTAATTGATGCAACTCTTAGGCATTTTTTTTTTTTGTCCAGCAGTTGTAATGAGAAAAAAATAAAAGATTGAGATCATAAGAATGCTGCTGTGAACCCACAAAGTTTGGAAACTTCTTCAATGATCTCACATGGCTTCAAAAATAACATATTAAAAAAGTATTATATTGTGAATAATATGATATTCTCTTAAAAAAACAAATATCTTTAACTTGATATTAGACATCATTGTCAAAAATACTGGGTACAAAGCAAAAGAAGATAGAGGACGTCCCTTGGTATAAATGTTTAGTTCTATAGGTTTGTTCTTAAATTGAATTTGTATGTAAGTTGGAATAAGTAAATTTGCCTATTACCTAGAATAAGCCTTGTTTATAAGTGTTAGTTATATATAAGTCAGGTATTTGTAACTCAGAGACTGCCTGTAATTGTGCTGTCAACATTTTTATTCTTACTACCTACCAACTACAGGAATAATTATTACTACGTTGTAATTTCTAATTTTCCACAGCAATCCACTTATCTAGATGTGAAAGATCTTGATAAAGATTTTACCTAATAGTATCAAGATAATAGCACTAGTATATGATAGAACTGAGATGTTGCCTGTGTCTCTTTCTGAAAATCCAATATCTATTTCCTGTACTACTTTGCCTGTATGTGCTAAGCACACTTGCCACTGGGAATTCAAAGAAGGATACTCAATTAGTTTGAATTGTGTTTAGTCTGCGGATGGAATTTTAAAAACGAAACTAATAAACTGGAATCTGACTAAGAGTGATAAGGAAGGGAAATTTAAAATTAAATTATTTGAAGAATTATTAAAAAATGTAAAGCTATTTTTATGGAAAGAAAAGAGTTTTCTGGAAACAAAACAGTTCCCTAATATTTGAAGGATCATCAATTTAAAGAAACCTCATATTGATTTACTGTGGCCGGAGTAAGGGAAGAAGACCACCAGGGGAGGAGACAGGCTCGAGATGAATGATTCTTTATAATGAGAGTTTTCCAGGATGATATGAGCTACATTTGGAAAGTAATGACATTTCTATCTTTGTAGGTATTTAAAGCAGAGACTTATTGGGGTAATTACTGGGTCAATTTTAGATATGGTGCTTGTGTTGGAAAACATTTACACTAGAAAACATTTAAATTTATTTCACGCTTCGTGACTCTGGACAACATTACCATTCACCACAGTCAATGTTGTCCTGGCTACTAATAACCAAATTAAAATTATGATCAAATATTGAATTCCCGGTGGCTCAGGTGGACTTAGGGAGTTCTTACTGAGAAGAGAGATGAATCAAAATGTAAAGGATCAATTTAAGTCAACTACCATGGAAACAAAAGATAAAACAGGCAGGTGCTATTGAGAATTAGAAAGAGTGTAATTCAGAGGAACTAAAAGTTGGAATTAAAGTCAGGGCAACAGGGCCACAGCAATGAGGCTGAAAGGAGCCCAAGTCAAGATCAAAGCGGGGAGCTGGCAAGGTCAAATATCTGTGATTTGAATTTAGGTGACAATAGTTAGGTCCTTTTGAGATATGATGTAAAAGTCCTGTTAGCCTAGCTAGAATTTCATGTACTGTGAATATAATTCCATTAACTTGATGATGTTTTGGAGCCTTTTTATTAATTGCACCCCTAGCATCGATGTTTGCTAGGCTTGGAAATCATGCAAGATGCTATTTCTGAATGCGCCTCTCTCCCAGTTTAATTGAAATGACTATCACTTTACTAATACAGTGACTCAAGCAGACAACTCTAGAAACAACATTCAGATAAAATTAGTCAAAACAAATGCAATCTGTTTCAGGCATTAATAGCTTTATTATCTGGTTTGTGAAGTCATTTGGAATAAAGAACAACATGGAGAATGATTTTAGTTGAATAATCCAGGCAAGAATAAAGGCTCTGAGACAATGCAAGTTTTTTCTGAACATACATTGCTGGACAGAAATTTCTCAACCACCTCCTTAAGTACTGAATACTTTTCTTCCCCAGGTTAGACAGTCCCAGAATGTTGCATCTTGAGGCATTCTTGAATAAAGCAGCAAGGGATTAGCAAGCGTGGCAGACCTTACAATAGATTTTAGGGGACAGAGATGCTCCATTGAGAATCACAAGAACAACTGGCTCCAAATCATCTTTCCCTAGAATCTAAATCCTATTAACAATGGCAGGGTTGCCAAGACCAAGGCTGAGGAGAAGAGATGTGGGGAGAACTAGAAGAAATAACCTGACTTGTACTTATGATCATTTGCGTTTTCTGAAGACACCTCCCTGATGCAATACTCAGAGCAGTAAATGAGAGTAGCTTCTTTAACATAATAGAGATACTGGAATTTCGTCTTGTCTCCTGGATGGCTCCCCAAATCTGATACTGGACTTTCAGGTTCTTGGTCTTGGTGATTTGAAGAATAAATTCGCGGACCACAGATCAATGGCAAGACAGAATTTATTTACAGAAAAGAATACAAAAGCACTAAAGTTCCTGGTAGGGAGAGAAAACCCTAGTCGGGAGAGAAAAGCTCTCTCCGTTTTTCTTTTTTCCATCTCTCTCTGTTTAGCCATGTATACGTAGGTGCATGGGTTCCTTCTATATGAGGCTAGGAAATGAATGGATACAGTCTCTTGCTAGGGCAAGGTGAATGAATGTACTAATGAATGGATGCAGTTCCTTCCACTGGGGCAAGGTGAATGAATGTACTAATGAATGGATGTAGTTCCTTCCACTGGGGCAAAGTGAATGAATGTACTAATGAACTGGACACAGTCCATTCACAGAACTGAAGCCTTGGAAACTTACATGAAATTGACCTAGGCATAGGAAATGGGGGTTCTGTAGTTGTAAGTGTAAAGGGGACAGAGATACCAAGGTGCTGGTGTCTCCCCATTGTCCGGTCCCTTTGGCTACTGGAGCCTCTGGTGGGGGAGGGAGGTTCTCCCCTTGGCCTACGCTCCAGCCTGCTGGTTCCTCTGCCCGCTGCCCTTAGGCCAACACCGCTAAGGCAGAGATGGCAGGTCCTCCAGCCCCTCTCGTCTGAGCTGGCTGGGGGGCCACCTGTCCTGTATCAATAGCACGCCACAATGCCAGAGGCTCTTTAACAGTTCTCTGTCTGCTTGCCATTGGGCTCAAAGTCAAATAATATTTCTTGAGAGTCAGCAAGAATTCAATGAGCCAGGATGAGCTCTACCTGAGAGGAATGCTATGGTCATTGGTCTACCTTGCTACCAGCAATTAAAAATTAACCATGACATTTTCACAAAAAGTCTGTAACAATTTATCTACAGCATCTCTTCTGCTTCAAGTATGTACCACAAGAGCACCTGCTCTCTTAAGACCCTTACACAATGAACCTCTTTTTGCAACATGCAAAGCTAGATCATTAACACACCTGCCAGGAAAGCAATGAATGGAAAAAAATTCTTCCTTTTGGTAAACTCATTCATTTAAGACATTCAGGTTCCCTTTTTGCTGTCCTTTGAATACCCCAATTACCTCCTCTTGCCCTGACAAACAAGTGGTGTGAATGTTAATTAGCTAGAATGCAATCAAGGTCTGAAATAAATACTACTGTTAAATCATTTTTACAGAGAAAAGCAACTCAAATACCTATGCTATATGTGTCTCTGGTTTTCACAAGGGTGGAATGCCCTTGCTACGGACTGAAACAAACAATGTTTTATTTTTGTTTCAACCTCTGTTGACTTTCCCTGCATTCCTTTCCTCTAGTCTGCCAGAGCCTCAGTTCTGAGAATAATTAGCAACACCCTCTGGTGATAACAGGGCCACAGCAACCTAACAGGGATATCTTGCAGGCGCCAGCTGTGCTTCAATATTTATTTATTAAGATCACAATATTTACACAGTATGAACTCATTGAGATGGTGGGATTGAGCAATGTTCTAGCAGCTAAATTTCATCTGTATTTTTAAACAGAGATGAAAAAAGTTTCAGACTGTGCACTGTTTATTTCTCTGGATAGAAAATTCAAGCGTCTAATTCCAATCCAGTCCTGTTTTGCTAGCAGTTTGGTGTATAAACTCTGGATGGGGTTTGCAGGCGTGCCCTGCAGTGATGCTGCAATAAAACCTGCTTAGCCAAGGCAGAGGGGAAGCTTAAAGCTGCTGTGCATGTATGTGATGACACAGCAAAGAAACCAGGCAGAGGGTTTCAGCGGCTGAAAACTAACTCCCCTCAGCCTAGAGCTGTGAATGAACAATCTAGATGTTTGCTCCGAATTCCCTCTTCACCTGAATCATTGTAGCTTTTCATTTGTTCTTCTAGAAGGATTTGTTATCACAGTGGTAAGCAACATGTGCTCTGAGGTCCATCTGTGAAGTAAGTTACTACGTAAAGCCTTACCACAGAGAGGGTTTTTGCTGTACATAGGCAATTTTAGGAGCTGAGTTAGGAAAACAAGTATTAAAAGTGTATTTTAGCAGAGAAAGAAATTAATGGTTGGAATAAAGAGTATGTGCCGTATTTTCCATTGTGTAGAACTAACTCTCTGATATTTTGTTTTGAGGTTCCTCAAGGAAGAGTTGATTCTGCTTCGAAAATATAAATATTAGTGATCAATGGGTGGAAATCACATGACATTATGAAAAGTGAATTATGATAGACATAGAAAGACAAATGCTGCATGATCTCACTAACGTGAGACTCAGAGAAACAGAGAAAATGGTGGGGCCGGGTGGGAGCAGGGAATGGGGAGATGTTGATCAGAGAGTACAAACTTCCAGTTAGGCAGAATGAGTAATTCTGAAGCTCCAGTTCAATATGGTGGCTGCACTAAATACTGGCTCAGATACTTCAAATAAGAGAGTAGCTCTTAAATGCTTTCACTACACACACAAAAAATGGTAACTATGCCAAGTTAAGAATACGTTAATGAGCTCAATAGTGGTAATTGCTTCACCATGTGTACACTTAATCAAAACAAATTATGTACCTTAAATATATTTAATTTTTTTTTGTTAACTATACCTCGATAAAGCCGGAGGCAAAGAGGAAAACATAGGATAAGGTGTGAGGTATTAGGATTGCCCTTTTATGATGATAATCTCAGACATCTAAATTTTCTGCATTTTTTTTTCTCACGTTATAAACATAGAGAGAGAGATGCTTGTCACCAAGTTAGTTCAATATCGATAAAAATCATTACCTTAACAGTTTTAAGGTATTTTGAGTATGGAGGCTGAATGAAATTGCCTAGTCTTTGAAAATAGTAAGTCATTTTTAAAACTGAATGTGAGACACCCTGTCAATATTGAAAAAAATAGAAAGTTCAAAATTGAGCTTTGTGGACAAGTAATAATGACATATCATTCTAATAATTTATAATAATTTATTGTATTAAACATCTAGTCATAATTATATATTATGCATTATATATTATAAAACACTAAAATTCTGTGCTTAACCGTTAATAATAATATGATTATATAATTATGTATATATAATACAGAACTTTTTGACTAGTAAATCTTTCTTAAAATAGTTGCAAGTATTTGCATCTAGTTTAAGAAAGATTTACCAGACAATAATGTTGCAGAGTCATAAATTATAAAGTTATTCTCAAGCACTGGTTATTTTCATGCCAGCCTTAGCCTTTTTAAAAATTAAAAAGAGGATAATGCAGCAATTCAGTTGACATTTAATATTGTACAGTCCATATCACTTTATCTTTCATCAGGCTTATTGCTTTTGTATTATTAAAATATCCTAGAATGATCTAACATGAATAAGAAATCTAATTTTCTGTACAATTTGAACTTTTAAAAAGTAGCTGCAAAAGAATATGGCTATTTTCTGGCAAATTTATTAGTGAAATAAAATATACACACAGAAAAGTGACAGAAGATAATCACACAGACTGATGAATGTTCTAGACCTGAATCCATCTGGCTAACCAGACCCAGATTAAAGGATAGAATTGTACCCAAACACAGAAACGCTCTCAGGCCCCTCCCATAGACTGTTCTTCCCTACAAAATAACTACTATTCTGATTATTAAAGTCATAGATAAGTTTGAAGAATAAATATTCACAAAACATGTAGATCACAACATTAACTTCTGATTTAAGATAGTTTTGATATTCTACATGTTAATGCATAAACATGATTTGTATATTGTAGGGCTGGAAAAGGGGTGATCTCTTTTCTTTCCATTGTAAGGGTCTTGGCTGGAACTCCTACAACTACAGATAGGTTCACAGAGAAAGTCATAACAGATTCAATCGACTTGAGAGTGTTCAGCACAAGCACCCAAAGACTCCAGGAAACCATCCATGTTCATACGTAAGTTCAATGAAAAGTGTATGGTAGTGTAGAAATGTGATTGGACAAAAAGGATATGACCACATGGTAATAGTCTGAGGTGGGAAACCCCAAGGGCCTGTGTATTCAGATTCTTCTGGGCCTCTCTGAGCACTATTCCTTCATCCTGTGTATGTGGGAGAGCAGGAACCTTTCTGGAATGCCCATCTTACATGAGCCGCAATCAGGTAAGTTAGGTCAGAGGATTCCTTTATGACCAGATGTTATACAGAAAGGTAGGTTGGTTAAAATAATATTTTTAGGCTTTATGTTGGCTTTGGGGAAAAGGCACTCTGGTTTCTATGGCTTAGGGGAAAGTGTGGAGGTGAATAGGGGGTTAAAGATAGGAGGGCAGGACAAGGTCACAGAGAAGGCTGCTTTGAGGCCTTAAGTTTAAAGTATTTCTTTCTTTCTTTCTTTTTTTTTTTTTTTTTTAGACATAGTCTCACTATTTGGCCCTGGGTAGAGTGCCCTGGTGTCACAGCTCACAGAAACCTCAAACTCTTGGGTTTAAGTGATTCTCTTGCCTCAGCTTCCCAAATAGCTGGGACTATAGGCACCTGCCACAATGCCCTGCTGTTTTTGTTGTTGTTGTTGTTGTTATTGTTGTTTAGCAGGCCCTGGCCGAGTTCAAACCCACTAGTTGCATGTGGCCAGTGCCCTGACCACTGAGCAAGCCTGGGGTATCATTTTCTGATCACCAACAATAGCAAGAAAAATAGCTTTGAATTTTCAGTGGAAGACCAAACGTACATCTCAGGAGCAAGTGCTGGCTGGGAAAACTGCCACGATTATATTTGAAACAAAACAATCCTATTCCATCTTCACTTGACTACTGGCAAAATTCAGTAAGCTGGAACTTTACTGTTGCTTCCGACACTGATGGCACATTTTAACTTGCCTCCATGTTATTGAGTTCAAAAGGTACCACACAAGAATACCTGTTCAATTCTAGATGAACAAATAGATACGACGGAAATCCAAACAAAGGCTAGTGAGCAGTGGCGAGTTTTAGGGTTTTTTTTTTTTTTTCAATTTTAAGTGACTATTTTATGTTCAGAGATACTAAAGATGTTTGAATTCTCAAAATTGAACAGATTTATTTCACTTTAATTAAAGTTGAGTGATTAAATTCTCCAAAATAAACCATGAGACCCATTTTTAAATATTGTTTATCTGATGTTATTTTAAGGTAGATGTCAACACTCATGGCCTATAAATGACTGAGTATATGGAATCATTTTCTACCTAAAAAACATAGTTTCCCAATATTATTATGTAAAGATTAGCTTAATGATCCCATGTATTCCCATGTGATTTGAGAGTACATTTGTGTACAAAAGTTCATAATTACAGTATCTATAAACTGATGTCTTTTGGTACTTCCTAGACTTGAATTTTCTCACTAATGAAGCAACACACCATTAACACTTTCTAGTGAAAACTTGGAAATGTTAAAGTATATAAAAGCAAGTATATAGACACAAAATTTCAGATCAGAAAGTTAAGCAAGTCTTCCCTTTATATACTCAGTTCTAGATAAAAATCCTCAAAAGGCAGCTTGGGCTAGTGACTCACACCTGTAATCCTAGCACTTTGGGAGACCAAGGAGGATGGATTAGGAGCTCAGAAGTTCAAGACCAGGCTGAGCAAGAGCAAGACCCCATCTACAAAAAACAAACAAAAAATCCTCAAAACGTACCCACTTTGTGGCAGGTTATAGTTGAGGTTTTTACAGCCATGGAATGTGAAAGCCTCAGGACAATCCTAACGACTGGAATGTTCCAGATACTCATTATTTCAGTACTTATATAGCTTCCTTCATCAACCAGAACATTATTACAGATGGAGAGGATATAGATTTATAACACCAAGCAAAAGGATAAAACTAGTTAGTCACCACAGATTATTTTTAGATGGCTTTTGTTCCTAATCTAACCAGATACAGGCCTTTCTAATGTTTATGTTTCCTATCCCATCAATTGTTCATCAAAGATGAGTGATTATTTACAACCTCTAATAAAGTTTTAATGTACATAAATCAAGACATTGAAGGGCGTAAATAATGTCCAACAGGTTGAATAGGACAAGAGTGGTGCCTAAATGTTAAATATCTAAGTCTGTATCAGTTCAAATTTTCAACAATTTTTCCAAAAAGTGTATAGTACATATTTAATATTTTTGTTTATTATGTTAACAAATAATTCAGGTCTATTGAGGTTTTCGCATCTTTTTTCATTTTCTTAGCTTTATTTTCTTAATTGATTTATGTCCTGACATACTATGCTTTGATGTTTATGTGTTAATTTGACACATGTATGACTTTTTTCATAAGTATTTTTTAATTTTCCTTGTGAAGATCTTATACCTCCTTGGTTAAGTATATTTCAAGGTACTTTATTTTTATTGAAGCTCCTGTAAATGGTATTCACTTATTAATATGATTCTCAGCATGACAATTATTATCATATAGAAATGCTACTGATATATTTGCATTAATTTTGTAACCTGAGACTTTATTGAATTTATTCATTAATCTAGATGTCTTTTCTAGAAACTATGAGTATAGTCTAGGTAGAAGATCATGTCATCAGAAACAGGAATAGTTTGGATTTTTTTCTGATTTGGATGCCCTTTATTTCCTTTGCCTGATTGCTCTGACTAGAACTTCCAGTGCTACGTTAAGTAGAAGTGGTGACGATGGGCATCCTTGTCTTGTTTAGTTCTTTGGGACAATGCTTCCAACTTTTCTTCATTCAGTATGATGTTGGCTGAGGGTCTGTCATATATAGCTTTTATTGTTTTGAGGTATGTTTCTTCTATGCCTAGTTTGTTGAACATTTTTATCATAAAGGGATGCTAGATTTTATTGAATGATTTTTCTACATCTGCTGAGATGATCATATGGTTTCTTTTTTTAAATTGTGTGAATCATTGAATCAATCTATTGATTTGTATATGTTGAATTATGCTCCCATTACTGGAATGAAACCCACTAGATTATGGCGAAATATCTTTTTGATGTTCTGTTGGAATTGGTTTGCTAGCATTTTGCTGAAAGTGTTTACATCTATGTTCATGAGGAATACTGGTTTGTAGTTTTATTTTTGTGTGTGGGCTCCTTTCCTGGCATTGCTATCAGAGTGATATTAGCTTTGTAGAATGAGTTAGGGAGAATTTTCTCTGTCATGAGCTAGAAACTGTGGACTTGGGTAATTAAGTCATAACAAAACTCCTGTTTGCTTCAGGGCCCTTTTTAGTTATCTTATCTAGGGGGGCTAGACTATTCTCCTAATTCTCCATAGCCCCTTTCTATCCATAATCATCTCCCTACTAGGAACTTCTTTCTGAAACACATATTGAATTGCCTACTCAGTATCAGATTATATTTATATCTGACACACATGTACATTTCTCAAAGAGTTAGCAGAATCAACAAGTGACTGAGAAAAAAATTAATCTTGATCTCAACAACTCAGATATGTTTTGTGCAACTGCTAATTTACATGGCAACTAATAAAAAATAGACATCTTTTTAAAGTAAGAGTTTTGGACTATGTGAGTTTCTATTAGCTAAAGAGTGAGCAGTGTATCTGAATGAAGAGGTTACCCAGTGGTAATTAATGAGTCTGGTCTATTTTTAGTTGTTTTGATTCCATGCAACTTATTAACTTGGAACCTTTACATCTATATAAAGTCATAGCATAAAAATATCATGAGCTGCAAAATCCTCCTGTAGAACTGAAGGCTAATGAGTGGGAAAAGGTGACAGAGAAAACACATTAGGTATGTAGGACATCATAGGTTTGAAATACTAGAAAGAATAAAGAAAGTTAAACAGTTAAAAAAAGTTAAAATTCCTGTCCCTCCTCAGAATCTCCCACATGATCTTAATATACCTGTGTCATACTCGTTAGGTATTTGCTTTATTTGTTACTACTTAAAGGTAAATGGCTGTAAAGAAACACTATAATGTTATCATTTTATTCTCCATATATGGAGCATAATGATTTGAATGCAGCTATTGCTTCAGTACAGATTACTAGATGAATAATGTCTGCAATATTCTTTTTTAAGAAAAAATATTTCTTTTATTTCTGTTTTATTTTTTAAATAGCTAACATGAAATATGCAGGAAAAAAAGCAAGAGAACTATAACTTTGTTATTCCAACTGTGTCATCCACCTGGTCCAGGATCTCTGAAGGAAAAAATATAATACAATTCTAATCTTTAGTTAGTTATGCCCCTTGGGTGAACAGTAATAAGAAAATACATCTGAAAGGATATTTTCTCATCCACACAGGATTATTATGTTCAAGGCCCTAAGAAATATAAAATTACATTGCAGAATTACAAAACACATAAAGAAATGATAAATTAAATGTAAGACACAGAAGTAACCATAAATATTAAAATAAGATAAGAATTAATATCAGGTAATAAATCATATGTAGAAAACATAAATAAATTAGTTTAAATATTATGGACATCAAAAAAGCACCAAAACACAAAATTTTAACAAAATAATTTAAAGCATCAAATAAACAAATTTATTCTAGAAATAAAAGATTGACATCACTACCTTAAAAATTAACATATATAAAAATTTAATAAATGAAGAATAGAATTAAAATATACAAAATAGGCCCACTAATGAAGTAGTGACAAATGACAATAGAACAGAAGCAACATTCAAAGTAATAAGACTAAAAATCCCAAAATAAATATAATTCTCTGATATAGGTAACATAGTGATTCTCAAACAGAATAACAAAACTTATTTCAAATACACATATTTCTTAATAAAATTAACAATATAATTTCATCAGTACATTTACTGTTTTCTCATGGTTTAATCATTCTTTCTGAAAGAGAGTCAATCTTGGTCTTTTTTTTTTTTATTATAAATATAGGTGGAGAAAGCACTCTCCTCCCTGGCTACACCACTCATCATACCTGGGTATTTTTGCACAGCAAATGACTTCAACTGCATTATTAGATATCTGACCTCTTCTTTTGGAGTCTCTGCAATTTATATGTCCTCTCCCCTTGCTTCTTCCAGTTAATCAGCTGTTTTGTGCCCCTTTACACTGGTCTATACTCAGTCAATATAGCTTGGAAAATTGCTTCTGTGTCAGGTTCATTACGTGTTGCCATGTCATCATCCATTGCAACAAAACCTTAACATTCTACTTCTTCAAATTCTGCCATCGGAGGCAGTCTGTGTCATGGAGCCAAAAAATCATGCTCTTGGGCTGTGACAAATCCAACTTTCTTGAAACACTTTGATGTCATTTCTAGCTGAACTTTATTCTAAGAAGTGATCAAGAGGACGGCATGGAGAGCATTAACTGATGTAGTAGATGAACTAGCTTCCACAGGTGTGCTACGAATTTGTGTTTTAGTAATGACCCAATGCAGGAGTTGGGCTTGGTAGTGCACTTTGGTTTTTTGAGGTAGTATTTGGAAGCAGAAATTTCAGTGTCATAATTGTGAGATGATTCTCCTGATGGTGGCCAGGACAGTTGTCTACCGTCAGTAGAATAGACCACTTCTTCTTCATTTCTTGGTTGTTAGCACTTACCTTCTCCTCAAATAGGGCATCAGTCATCTGTGCGTATTTCTTTGAGTCTCTTGTCAGGTATCACCTTGAAAAAGAGTCTGCACACACATCATCATTTTTGAAGCCTCTGAAGTCTGGGAATTTAATGATAAACTCTTTCACCACTTCAACTGGAACTTCATTGAATTCACCACACAAGTCTTTCTGGGAGATCTCATGTCACAGTTTAAATCTCTCAAGCCAATCATTTGATGCTTGGAAATATGCCACTGTGAATTCTTGTGTGAAATTTTTAGCAACTTCTTATATCTTTGACCCAGAAATTTGGGTATGAACCACCATCATATGTTTGAACCATTTACTGTGGTTTCATTGCCTTCATCAATGGACGTTTTCCTCCTTTTCCCCACTTTTCTTACCATAGCTCACTATATACTCAAGTTTGTGTTTTTGAATGTTGCTCACTATGGTCTTGCTAACACCAAAATATTCCACCAAAAGAATCCACCATCTTTCTTTGGCTGTTGCCTTCTAGAAAATGTGTAAGGTCACCTTTTCCCTTCTACATAAACTCTTTCCTTTGGGCCATGTCTCAATTAACAGTAAAATTTTTCAGTAATTGTAGGATGTACCTACAGTTCAGAGCAGTTCTTCAAATTAAAGAAGTCTTCCACAGCATATGATAACAACAAGATATTAGGCCTAATCCAACATTCAGTAATAAGAAAGCATGAAAAAAGAACTTATACTAAAGAAAAATAATACAACTAAGGGGGAAAGCCTATACTTTCTACCTTTGAGTACAGAGTGGACTCAATAGGTCAGGTTATAGAGGGTGAATTAATGTTGTGGACATAGTCCAAGTGGTCAAGATACAACTTATAAAAATAGTCAATATATAGAGATCAGTCTTCCATTGAGTGTATGTGGTCATTGACTTATGAAAATTAGGTCAACTTAAAGAGGTGGTCTATGTAGTGATGAGACCAACTATGAAGGTACTACTGTGTATCCTTTCTGCCTTCACTACAAGAATCTCACTGAGTAACAGTGAGACAGGGAAAAGTTTAGCAATGTGGGTTCTACACTAACCCTAAGGTAGCATGCCCCTTTAGTTGGAGAAATTTGAAGTCAGTGTGCTCTAAAGGTAATTATGACATCATCAAAACTCAAGCCAGGTCAACTTTTACTAGTCTGTCTTAATACCCTGTGGTAGCAGCATAATAGAAAAACAGGTAAACTCAATTTTGAACATAAATCTTATTTACCTTTGTCTTACCTTAGTCTCAACTATTTCTTTCACACACAGTGTCCACCAAAAATTCTAAAAAGTAAGTGGGGAAAACACCCATTAGAAAGAAATAAAAAGAGATAAATAAAAAGAGATGTTAAAAACTTTGGCATGGACTATAGTAAATATATGAAACAAATGGGTGAAAAAGACGGGCAGCATGCAGTCTTTCATCAAAACAGAGATTTCATCAAAAGTTAGGATACATGTGTGTGTATAAATATATACATATATTCTATATAACTTAAATGTAAATAAGAAAAATAAAAGGACATCATTAGATATGAAGAAAATTAGTATGCCAATTGAACAAAAGCAGAAAAGTTTCATTACACTATCAAAGACACTTAATAGAAATTGTTTTTATATTAACATAAACAAATTAGTATTTTTGCATTATGCTTTACTTACATAATAGAAAATTCAAATCTAAAATAGTTGGCTTTGGCCCAAAGCAAATTATTTTATGTAAGTGAACTGTAGTTGGCTCATGTTTTAAAAACAGTAGTTCAGGTAGAATTTATTCCTCCCAGAATCTTTGATAAAACTAGATGACAACATTTTTAGATTGGATGAGCCAGGCATGTTAATAATCAACTCAGTCTCCTTGGCCATTAAAATATGAGTACAGAATAAGGCACTCTAAATAAAGTTTATCCAATCTTTATTTATTTTTACATAATACAATTTTAACCTATTCGTAATAGCAGTAAGAAGAAAGTTTTTCTAAAGCCTCACATTAATGCACATATGCAAATAAGTAATCTCATATTAGTATGCATATTAACTTAAATAAATATTTCCTCTCTTTAAAAACCTACATTGAAATTCTGACCAGACAGTGCATTCTGTGAAATATTGAGCAGAAAAGATTGCTGGTGAAACATTTTAGGAGAAATCTTGAAATTTAAATTAGTATTATTATTCAGATATGGAAATTGCAACAAACAAAATGTCTTTCCAATGGAAAGCCCTTTTATAGTTACAGATAAATTGAAATCTTACAGTTCCAATACTGTTTTCTAGTGTATCTCCACAATGTCATGAATGTTCTTCACCGTAATTATTTAACCAATTCTTTATAATTGTAGTTTAGAAGGCAGTTCAATTATTCACATACTGGTATATTTGAAATATTTTATGTAAATGATATAAATCAATCTGTTTGGCTTATGCTCTAATGACCGTTACGTCTGCATCCTGTATTTTCATTTATTGAGTCACGACAACTCTCATTTCAATGGTGTTGTAAGCTGTTTTAAATGAAGTAAACTGTCTTGAAAGCATTATAAATTACTCATTAAGTATCTGATAATGTGTTTAAATGGGCAACACACCAACAAAGTCTTAGAGAATCAATAATGAAGCTTAGTTCAATCTACCATAGCTATCCTACCTCGTATAGCATTTAAAGATTTAAGAGTATTTAAGCTACTGAGACATTTCCTGGCATTTTAATAGGCCCTTTTATAACAATTTTTTCCTTCTGTATAAGCAATCATGACTATTGTTAATGGAATTACTTCAAAACTCTCTGGCCTTTGCTTTTTTTGTTTATTTTTCCTTTGTTTCCTTTTTTCTCTTCTTGGGTGGACATCCAGCTTAGCCCATCATTTATTACTGACATGCCTGGCAGAATAGAATCAGGTTCACTCATCAGAGATAACTGTAGGGTACATTTTAGGTGAAATAAAGGTGAAACCTTTATAGTATAAAAAATCAATCATGTGGAAGAGGAGAGAAATCCTTCTCTCCAGAGATTTTAATAAATAGCAATAAATAGCGTTGAGTCAAGTTTGGAGAATATCAAAGACTTACATTAATCAGCCAACACTCTGTACGAAGTATGCTAAGACAAACAAAACAGAATGATTGAATCTTGGTTCCTGTAAAATGTTTCTTCCCTTTTGCTGCTTCATTAAATTAGGTGTTAAGACATCTAATTAGAATCTTAAAGTTCTACCAATTTACTTTCCTTCCAGAGAGTTAACCATTGACTAGACAAATGACAGCTTATCAGCTTTTTATTATAAATAATAATAACTTGCTGTCAGTCTTGTTTGAAGTGAAGCAATTAAAATTTAGCAATAATTTTGGGGGATGGGGCACTACATATTGAAAATTCTGTGAGAGTGTGTGTGTGTGTGTGTGTGCATGGCATATGTCTGTATCTTGTCTTCCATCACCATCTATTATCTATTTTTAAAGTAAACATGCAAATTTAAAGTGTTCAATATGTATTGATAATTACTGATAAGTTGAAGTCTCTTTGGTAGCTTCCTAATATAATTTCTGAGGTCACCACATATTTTCAGAAATTTCAACTGCATGTAAAAAAATTACAGCAATTGGCTTCTTTTTGGATTTCCAAAAATAGTAGAGGAAAATTATAATTCTTATGTTTGTCAAATTTTAAACTCTATTGTTTTGTGTATACATGCAAAATCAGGAAGTGGTGTGAAGCTAAATTAAAAGAAATAGAAGGTCATAACACTTAATATAATGTTTAATTTCTAAGGCAAACTAAAAAAAATAACTTTAGTAATTTAGTGTCTTACTCTCTTTTGATTTTTCTCTTTCATTCAACATTAGCCTGCACAAACATTTTGAGCATTACTTATGGAAATATTACAAATCATAATAATAAAAATTAGCTTTCCTACTCAAAGATTAAGTCCAGTACTCCATTAACAGAAACTCTGTGTATTTCAGAGAAAACTACTTTTTTTTTTTTTAAATGAGAGAGTAACGATTTGCTAAGAAATCTTATCCTTTGGCTCATACAGAAAAGAACTTCTCAGAGAGTGTTGTCAAGTAAAAGACTAGTTGATTTTATTTTTTAATTAGAAAAGCCTATTTGATAATTTTCCTTTGTGACTTAGAGTGATCATATTTTTGTAACTGAGCAAGAATGAATACAGTTTTTTAAAAAAGCATTTCCAAATAATTATTTCAAGAGTGAGAAGTCTATAAACTTCTAGTACAATTGCTGAAGATTCATCAAAGATAACAGTAAAATGAAATTATGTGTGTACTTTGAGTTGATTCTTCTATGAACTTATTTCTTCATAACAGTGCTGCTCTACTCATTCAAGTTGTTTAAGGCTTTCAATTAAATTCAGCAAGGATATTCTAATGCCTACTGCATGGAAGGGACTGTGCTACCTGCTTCAGGGGACAAAATAATGAATGAATGACAATATCTGGTCCCAAGATATTTGTAGTTTTACTAGATAGATTGATAGATGAAATACTTTTATGCCCTATAAAATGTACTTAAAAATACATAAACATTATTACTAGAAAGAATTGAGAATGAAAACTAATTTTATCATAATCCCATGTGAAAGAAGTCAATCTGGCCACTCTCCATGTGCCATTTTAGCTGATCCTCACTACATATATATATATATATATATATTTTTTTTTTTTTTGAGACAGAGTCTCACTATGTCAACCCTTAGTAGTGTCACAACTCACAGCAACCTCAAACTATTGGGCTTAAGCAATTCTCTCACCTCAGCCTCCCAAGTAGCTGGAACTATAGGCATCTACCACAAAGCCAGCTATTTTTTTGTTGCAATTATCATTATTGTTTTAGCAGGCCTGGGTCTGATTCAAACCTGCCAGCCCTGCTGTATGTGGCTGGGGCCCCTAACCACTGAGATATGGGCGCTGAGCCACCATTTGTTAATTTTTGTTGTTGCGATGGCCACTGATGTCTTTTTCATAAAATCTTTCCCCAGTCCAACATTTTCAAGAGTTTCCCCACATTTTTTTCTACGATTTTTATCATTCTGTGTCTTAGATTTGAATCTTTATACATCTTGGGCCTGACAGGTGTGAGTTGAGTTTCATTCTTTTACATGTGGTTATCCAGTTTTCCCAGCACCATTTGTTGAATAGGCATTCTTTTCCCCACTGTATCCTTTTGTTTGGTTCATCAAAGATCAGAAAACAACTAGAGACCAGTTTCATTTCTTGGTTTTCCATTCTGTTTCATATGTCTCTATTTTTGTGCCAAAACCATGCTGTTTTGATTACTATGGATTGTAATATATTCTGAAGTCTGGTTGGGTAATGCCTCTGACTTTGTTTTTATTACTAAGAATAGCCTTACCTATATAGTTTTTTTCCTGTTTCTACACACAAAAAAATCATTTTTCCACCTCTTCAAAATATGATATTGATATTTGAATGGATATTTCATTGAATCTGTAGATTACTTTGGGTAGAAAAGACATTTTGACAATGTTGATCCTTCCCAGGCAAGAGCATGGTATGGTCTTCCATTTGTTAGTGTCTTCTGCAATTTCTGTTCCTAGGGTTTCCTAATTCTCTTTGAAAAGGTCTTTTACTTCTTTTGTTAGGGATATTCCTAAGTATTTCTTTTTCTTTGAAGCTACTGTGAAAAAAATCATGTCCTTGATTTCCTTCTCAACTTTGCTGTTATTGGAATAGACAAAGGCTACTGATTTGTGGACATTGATTTTATACCCTAAGACATTACTGTATTTCCTGATGACTTCCAGGAGTCTTTGTGGTTGAGTCTCTGGGATTTTTTATAAAGTATACAATCATATCATCAGCAAAGAGGGAGAGTTTGACTTTCTCTGCCCCAATTTGGATGCCCCTTATATCCTTCTTTTGTCTTATAGCATTGGCTAGACCTTCCAGATCTATGTTGAATAATAATGGAGATAGTACACAGCCTTACCTGGTTCCAGTTCTTAAGTGCAAAAGCTTTCAGTTTTGTTCCATTCTTTATGACATTAACTGGGTTTGTCATAGATGGCTTCAATCATCTTAAGAAATGTGCCACCTATGTCTATTTTCTTAAGTGTTCTTGTTAGAAAAGGATGATGAATTTTGTCAAATGCTTTTTCTGCAACTATTGATAGGATCATATGGTCTTTGTTTTCACTTCTATTGATGTGATGTATTACATTTATGGATTTCTGTATGTTAAACCAAGTTTGCATCTCTTGGATGAAGCCTGCTTGATTGTGATGTATAGTTTTTTTAAGGAGTAGCTGCAATCTATTAGCTAAAATTTTGTTGAGTATTTTTGCGTAAATATTCATTAGTGAAACTGGTTTATATTTCTCCTTTTTTAGTTGGGTCCTTTCCTGGTTTTGGAATCGAGATGATGTTTGCTTCATAGAACATGTTGGGGAAGGTTCCTTCCTTCTCAATGTTTTGGAATAGGTTCTGCAGTATAGGTACAAGGTCATCCTTGAAGGTGTGATAGACTTCCATTGTGAAACCATCTGGTCCCAGGCTTTTTGTTGTTGTTGTTGTTAGAAGCATTATTATTGTTTCTGTAGTCTCAGTTCTTGTTATTGGTCTGTTCAAGAGATCTATTTCTTCCTGGGTAAGTATAGAAAGATGGTGTGATTCTAGGTATTGGTCCATTTCCTCCACATTGTCAAATTTCTGGGCATAAACATTTGGGTAGTAGTCAAAAATAATCTCTTGTATCTCTGTAGTATGAGTTGGTATTTCCCCCTTTTCATTTCTGATTGAGGTTTCTAAAGATTTTACTTTTCTATTTCTGATTAATCTGGCCAGTGGTTTATTGATTTTATTCATCATTTCAATGAACCAACTTTTTCTTTCATTAATTTTCTGAATGATTCTTTTATTTTCAATTTCATTTATTTCTCATTTAATTTGGGTTATTTCTTTCTCCTGCTAGGTTTTGGATTGGATTGCTCTTCTTTTTTCATTTCTTTAAGATGAGTCATGCATGAGGTTATTGATATGCTCTCTTTCTGTTTTTCAGATTTAGGCATCTAATGTGACAAATTTCCCTTTGAGGACTGCTTTTGCAGTGTCCCAAGGGTTTTCATAGCTTTGTCTTCACAGATAGTTATGCTCAAAGAAGTTAATGATTTTATTTTTTATCTCTTCCTTGACCCAGCTGTCATTCAGCATAAGGTTGTTTAATTTCCATGCCTTTTGTGGGGATGATAGTTTTTGTTGGAGATGATTTATGCCTTTATTGCCTTGTGGTTTGAGAATATACAAGCTAAAATTTCAATTCTTTTGTTGAAGTTTTATTTTGTGTCCCAGGATATGATCTATTTTGGAGAATGTTCTATAGGCTAATGAGAAGAATGTATATTCTTTAGCTTTGAGATGGAGTGTTCTGTATATTTCTATCAAACACAGTTGTTCCAGGGTCACATTTAAGTCCCTTGTATCTTTGTTGAGTTTCTGTTTAGAAGATCTGTCCAGCTCTGTAAGAGAAGTGTTGAAGTCTCCCACTATATGGTGTTGCTCAGACTAATTAAGGTGTGTTTCAACAATCTGAGAGCATTTAAACTGGATGCATAAATATTTAGAATTGAAATGACTTCCTTTTGTATTGTTCTCTTGACCAATATGAAGTGTTCATTTTTGTCTTTTTTGACTTTAGTTGCTTTAAATCCACTTGTATCTGAAAAAAAGATTGCAACCTCTCTTTTCTTCTGATTTCCATTTGCCTGAAAAAATTATTTCTATCCCTTAACACTGATTTTTACCTTGTCCTCTGAAGCTAGTTGTGTTTCCTGCAGGTAGCAAATGGATTGCTTTTGCTTTTTACCCATTCAGCTAGCCTCTGCCCCTTCAGTGGAGAATTCAAGCCATTAACATTTTGAGATAATTGATAAATGTGATGGAATTCTATTCATCTTATTTTGTGAGAGTCCATTGCTTAGTTTTATCTTTTGTGTCACTGTGGAAGGTAGATTTTGTCCTTTAGCATCTTAGGTGTTTAGTTTGCTAGCAGTCCATCGTGATGGTCAGTATGTAGAATAGGTCTAAGTATTTCCTATAGAGCTGGTCTTGTGGCAAACTTCCTCAATGTTTGCATATCAGTAAGTGATTTGATTTTTCAAGTTTATAGCTCAGCTTAGCAGGATATAGAATTCTGTGCTGAAAATTGTTTTGCTTCAGTAGGTTAAAGGTACTTTGAAACCAATCTTTTCCAGTTTGAAAAGTTTCACTTGAGAAGTCCATGGTCACACTAATGGATTTGCCCCAGTAGGTAAATTGGTGCTTAGTCCTGGCTGTCTGCAAGAGTATTTTTTTTTCTGTCATGACTTTGGACAGATTAATGATATTGTGTATTGGAAAAGCTCTATTTGAGCTGAGATGACCTGGGGTCCAATATCCTTCTGAAAGGAATGTGTTTGAATCTTTGCTGATAGTTAGGAAATTTTCATTTATGACATCATCTAGTAGGGCTTCCATTACTCTGGGGTGTTCTTCTGCCCCTTCTGAGATATCTCTTTGCCAGTCTGAGCAGGCACAAGACCCCAAATAAAGATGGAAAACAAAAATACTATAATCAAACCAAAACAAACTATCAAAGACTTGTTGTATATGATGGAGACTGGTAGTCTCTGTCTTGCTGAGGCAACATAGTACTGTCTTCCTGACTTATTTGCCCTCAAACCCTGCAAGGTTGGAAGCCTGAAGCTCTCTCCTCAGCCCACTTAATAGACATGCCATGACTTTCCCAAATCATGTCCTTTGACTACACAGTGGCTTTCCCAGGAAAGCATGTATGGCTTAAATCTCCCCCAAAATGGCTGTCCCACTTATCCGGTGTTCCAGAACCAGCCCTGCACTAGGACCCTGAGGACCAAGCCTGAAAGACAGTTTCCCCACATTTCTGCACCTGACCTGCAGCCAAACAATGAAAGT
Source organism: Galago senegalensis (assembly GCA_963575145.1). Taxonomy (NCBI): domain Eukaryota; kingdom Metazoa; phylum Chordata; class Mammalia; order Primates; family Galagidae; genus Galago; species Galago senegalensis. The sequence goes on along the minus strand of CAUYTI010112038.1, from coordinate 17,341 downwards.
AATGCTCAGCCCCAGTGGCTCAGTCCTGGCCTCTGGGTGCTGTTCAAAGTCACTCACTTGCTTGCCCAAGCTCTTCCAAGGTAACTCAACCAACTGCCTAAGACCAAATATAACAATCTATAGGGAAGGCCTTCCCTGTCTGCAAACTGTTGCTGCTGCCACCACTGCCACTGCAACCACCACGATCAGCCTGCCTTTGCCTGAGCTTGTCACGTCTCTGTTCTTTGTTAGTTCTCCACTTAGGGTCCTGAAGTCTCCAGCTGCCTTTCTGTGCCCCCAAAGAGATGTTCTGGGCAGAGCCCACAAGCCAGAGATGCCTGGAGTCTTCTCTCCCTATCTCACCACTCCTGGCTGCAAAGAAGCCGTCTCTAGTGCACCACATTTGGGATGGAAGGAAGCATGATATTTTTAATGCAATAAATACAACATTTTATGCTAAATGGTGCTCATCTGCAATGATTAAGAAAAAAATAAAAGTTTAGTTGTTCTGCAGAAAGAGATCTAAGGGAAGAAGATTCAAGTTCTTTTTGAACCAATTTCTCTGATTCTCATAAACAATCCTGTACTTCAGATTTTCTGCTGGGCTTTTTTAGATCATGCTTTTCTTAATATATTCTGTTATGTCCTAATGGGCATAACAGAGAGGAAATGAAGACCTATGAAAACATGTAATACAAACATACATTTTAGCTAAAAGTACTCAAGACTTCCAATAATCCAAAACAAATAGTACAGAACTGCACAGGGGATCATTTAAAGGGCAGTTTTCAGTGTCATGTGCTGTTAGATCCAGCAAAGTAAATATAATGTTCTTGTGCTTATTAAGCTAGAACAGTTTAAACATGAGGCATGGACCAATTAGATTGGCCTCTAGTACATTATCATTAAAAACAGTAATTATCTTTACTGCTGAGTGAATTAGTAAATTGCTCCTGACCGGCGTTTCCATCTATTCATAAGACAGGCCAGATTGCTATTGTTTTCCTAAGGATTATATCCAATATATTGGCCTCCGTGTAATAAACCTAAACTCTGAAAGAAATTATCCCAATAATTTATGAGGCTCTGTCTTTATGGAGCCATGTCACTGAGTAGAGAATTTCTAAACCTGAAAAATGTCTGTTGCTGCTCCACTTATTTCACTATAAATCAAAAAACTCTTTCTCAGCATTTTCCTCCAAAGATTATCAAACCCTTGATACCAGGAAAGAAGATCTGAAACATATTCAACTGTCCTTTCATCAGAAACATTATTCTAATAAAATGTGATATATTCCTGCTTCCTAAGCTGCAGTTGAGTCTGAACAACTATTTGCACCTATTATTTGCACTTTAAAATACTTACTCCTTACCATATTTGTAATTGAAAATTGTCCTGAAAGCAATGTTTTTGGTATAATATTAGAAACATATAACTTACCTTTAAATAAAGGAAGGAGGACACTAAATCAGACTCAATATTTTAATGCTCTGAACAAATGGCCATTATTTCAAGGGTATAGAGAACTCATAATATTTGAGTAAATTTCCACAAAAACCAATTTTCTATGAAGAGCATTTTAGCAATGACTTGAGAGATGGTTCGCCCCTTGTGCCAAGAGACAAAAGTCTCTGATTATCTTGATTAGACCTCAGGTTATGCTTTTTCTTTAACTGAGAGGACTCTGATCTTGGCAAGAAGCCAGAGCACAGCTACATAGGGGCCACGTCATGCAGTGTGAGAAAACTTTGCAAAAAAGGAACCAGTGTGGGAAGTTGTTGAAGATTGATTGCCCTCATGAAAACATCAGCAGATTTTTTTCTTTTTTACATAGTTAAGGGAAGAGAAAATTTGTTTCTCTAGATTCTATCTGAAGACCCCTAAGTGCCCAATAGTCTAGGAGATACAGGCAACCAAGCTTTTTTGCTATTGTAAATGACAATTTTGTAGCCTGAGACCCTGCTGTATTCCTTGATCAATTCTAAGAGTTTTGAGATTGAGTCTCTGGGGTTTTCCAGGTATACGATCATATCATCTGTGAAAAGTTAAAGTTTGATCTTCTCTAACCCTATATGGATACCCTTGATTGCCTTCTCTTACCTAATTGCAATGGCTAAGACTTCCATTATAATGTTAAAAAGCAGTGGAGAGAGTGGGCAGCCTTGCCTGGTTCCTGATCTGAGTGGAAATGTCTTCAATTTTATTCCATTCAATATAATATTGGCTATAGGTTTACTGTAGATGGCCTCTATCAGTTTCAGAAATGTCCCTTCTATACCTATTTTCTTAAGTGTTCTGATCATAAAAGGATGCTAGATATTATCAAAAGCTTTTTCTGCATCAGTTGAGAGAATCAAATGGTTTTTGTTTTTTAATTTATTTATGTGATATATTATATGTTGGATCTTGCAATTCCTCTACTAAGAGTATATCCAAAAGACCAAAAATCACTTTGCAAAAGATATGTGCACCAGATTATTTATTGCAGCTCAATTCGTAATAACCAAGTCATGGAAGAAGCCCAAGTGCCCATTGATCCATGAATGGATTAATAAATTGTGGTATATGTATACCATGGAATACTATGTAGCATTGAAAAAGATGGAGACTTTACTTCTTTTATGTTTACATGGAGGGACCTAGAACATATTCTCTTGAGTAAAGTATCTCAAGAATAGAGGAAAAAGTATCCAGTGTACTCAGTACTTCTATGAAACCAACTTATATTTACTCACACTTTATTATGAAAGATAGAACACAACTGTAGCCCAGGATGAAGGGGAGAAATGGAGTGGGAAGGGAGGGGGGAAGTTTGATAGAGGGAGGGTAAAAAGCGGGACCACACCTATGGAGCATATTGCAAGGGTACGAGTCAAATCTGTCAAGTGTAGAACATAAATGTCTTAACACAGTAATCAAGTAAATGAGGTGAAAGCTATGTTGATTGGTTTTATGTAAGCACATCAGATTGTATAAAAAAAAAAAACACATTGTACCCCACATATGCATAAATGCATTCATGATCTATGTGTATATGACTTAATTTAAAAAAAAAATGCCAATTCTTCGTACACCAAAAGGAAGTTCCTTTTGACCTCAAATATATTTGGATTTACTTCAAATTAACTTAAATATTACTTATCTTTAAATGAAATTTCATTATACAAGGTGTCTCAACAGCCTCCGTACATACATATGTAAAGAAAACTGGAAAATTATAGCTAAATGTACCTTTATTGACAAAATATTCATTATAAAGTTTTAAAATTATTTATAAAACATTTTGTATATGCTGATATATAAGTATAAAAATATAAAAAAATATAAAATGTGAAGTAGAATTTTTCTATTTTTTCACATATAATTTTTCCTATGTATGGTAACCTGAGCTTTCAGACATCCTGTAGTATTTCCATGGCTGAAAAAGAAGGGGTGTGGATTTGCTCTATAGCAAGGAGAAATGTGGAATGTGCCAGAAGGTCTGAGAAGTTGAGAGCATTCCTGACAGGGAAATAGATGGGCAAAGGCTCTAAGAGCAGATCCACAGGGCTGGGATTAAGAATTTGAGGACTAGATGTAGCTGGAGGAGTGTGTAAAGGTCCCTCCACGCAGGTGTCCATCTGCCGTAATTTGGAATTCAGACATTCATGATGCATCTTGTGATACAATAGAGTTTCAACATATTAATTGAGATTTGCTTTGAGGTTTTTCTTATGATGCTATTTTGACATGCATTAATTGTACTCAGGCTCTTTCCTTAACCCAGTGAGAGGGGATATTTCATGCTCCCTGCCTCAAAGAAAGGGTAGCATGATTAAACTCAGAGTCATAAAAAGAAGTCATATCCTTGGTATTTGAATTTCAAAAAGAGAATACATTTTAAAAATAAGGAGAAGGCATGCTAATTCAGAGAAGATTTTCTAAGGGCCTTGGACTAGGGAGAACTTCCTTGTGTAGGGTTTGGTGTGGGGGAAAGGAATAGGGGGATGAAATAGTGAGAGTTACGACAGTGCAGCCCAGAGAGCAAGTGGAGCCAAGTCCTGCTAGTGGTCATGGTGAGGAGGCCATAGCAGTAGCCTGCGTTTCCTGTTATTATCCAAGAGCTGGAAGACAGGATGAGTAGTTTTGCATATGTCAGCTTCAAAAGAAAATGGCCTTAACCACACTGTCACCATACTCTCCCATATGGCCCTGTATGAGTGGGACATGGCATAAAAAGTATCTGAAATGAACAACTGGGGAAAGAAAACACAAAGCCCAATTTGACAGAGATTAGTTTCTCTCGCTTAAAACCAGTCTGAGGTTGCAGTGAGAGATGGAAAGGACACGTTGTTTATTATCCCACAGGTTTTCAAAGGACACGTAAGCCAAGAAATACAACCTCTTCATACCATTACTGGTACAGAGAAACGTCCTTATATAATCTATACATTATGGACAACGCAAAAAGAAACCACACTCTTGTATAAAACAGTGGCATAAAGTACTCTCTCACCAAACAGTAGATCTTTGAACAACAAGGGGTGCTGAGCCCCCCCCTATGTGATCATGAATCTGCTCAGGGCATTTGACTGACCTCAGAACTTAACTACGAACAGCTGACTCCTGACTAGACGTCTTCCCAGTAACATAAAGAGCCTCCTCACGCGTATTTCGTATGTTGCATGTTATTATATGCTACATTATTTTAATAAAGTAAGCTAAGGGAAAGAAAATGTTAAGGAAATCATAAGGAAGAGAAAATATATTTCCTCTGGATTAGGTGGCAGTGGATCATCATCAAGGTCTTCATCTCACTGTCTTCCTGATGAGGAGGCTGAGGAGGAGGACGAAGAGGAAGGCTTGTTCTTACATCCAGGGTGGCAGAGGGGACGGAACTGCAAATAAGAGAACCTGCACATTCACACCTGTGCTACTCCAAGGCCAACTGTATTTAAGGACTGTTACTCTCTAAAATATGTAGCAGTGCTCATTCTATGGTACCTTTTTAATGTTTAAGGAAAAAAAAATTTCTCAACAACTTTCCTAGAAAGAGGAAAGATTTCTCAGACTGTGCGTGTGTGTACACACACATTTTTAAAAGTCTATTATTGGCAGAACAATAATTTGGCAATGTATTTCGGTCCCACTGCCATTACAATTTTAGCTAAGACTAAAAGTCTTAGAGAACTGGTTCCTTTTTTTTTTTTTTTTTAGTTTACATAGTGATACGACCTGACCTTAAGAGCAAAAATGAATGAATGTTGATACATTTATAGCTTCACATGACTCCACCCCAATCCGGTTATAGAATATATATACACATATATATCACTCCAGAAACTTCATTTATGCCTCCCCTTTCCATTACTACTAATGTAGCACTGGCAACCACTGTTCTTTTCTTTTCTTTTTGTTTCATGCTGGATGAGTTCTGTGTGCTATTTAACTTCATATAAATGAAATCCTATCATGTGTGCATTTGTGATTTGGATGTTTCTCGCTCAACATAATTTGGGGTTTTAATTTTCATTGCATGTATCAGTGCAACCAGCTCCATAAGCAAGAAAATATTTTATCATAGTTTTGTTTTGTTTTTTAACAGTTCTCATATGTTTCAAGTTTCCGGGCCAGTAAGATTTGCTGACCAGAACTGCATGTAACTCTGCTGTACTGATGCATACTCTTGTGAGTTTCTCTTTCCCAGAAATGGCAGAGCCTCCTTCCAGACGTGAGATAACTACGAAGCCTGACACCACCTGCTTGTTCCGAGAAGACAAGATCAGAGACACCACCCCAGAACTGCAGACTGCGCCCAAGGATCTGCTGAGCAGCCTACCCCACATCCCACCTGTAGATGAGGCTGAAAGAATAACCAGTCCTAACCCCTCGCTCCTTAGACTACCCAAATCCCCACCCTGGGAGGGACTTATTGCCAACATTTGATACTGGGATATATGTAGGCGCCTGATTTCCCACTGCGCATGACCTGCACTCCTCCCCAAACACGACTGAGGCTCATCCCCCTCAGGCGTGATTCAGTTCCCCTCCAGCAAAACCCCGACCCTGTTGGTTGCCAGGCAGATTTGAGGCAGTCCATACCTCCCAGCTGAGGTAACACGTCCTCTGCAATCAATCCTTCTTTCTTGACAATCCTCATTGTCTCTGCAATTGGCTTTCTGTGGGCAATAGTGAATAAGCCCTGTGGGTTCCTTAATATCAGTGGCTTATTTCCTTTTATGCTAAATAGCAGCATGTAACAGAAATATCCCAAAATGTGTTTATTCATTTTCTTAATAATGGAAATTAGTTTTCATTTTGCTTCCACTATTAAAAGTAAAGCTGTCTTTCTCCAGATATGGATTTAGTCTCTTGATTAAATATCTAAAATTGCAATTGCTGGCTAATGTATATTTAACTTTAACAACAACAAAAAAAGCCAGACTGTTCCCAAAAATGGTTGTAATTTTTGAGAGTTCAAGATTCTTCATATCATTGTCAATTTTTGGCATGAATATCTCAATGTCTTCCTTCCCTACCCCCCAGTCTTTCCAGAGTATTTGAAAGGCTACCAAATGTATCAATTTGCATGCCCAGCCAGTAGGGAGAGAGAGCATGTTTCTATGTATTTAATCAGCATTCATAGATCTTCTTTTGTAAGATATATTGATTTTGCTGCTTTTGTGTTTGCCTTTTAATTAGTGCATTAATTGCAATTCTTGGTATATTCTATATAAAAACCTCCTGTGAGATGTGTGTCACGTATCAGTTCTTCCTCTCTTCCCTGGCTCTTTTTTTAATTATTCCAGAATGTTATGGGTGTACACCTGTTTTGGTTACCTGAATTGCTTTTGTTTGAGTCAAAGTTGTAAGTGTGTCCACCCCCAGATAGTGTGTATTATACCCGGAGAATTTGCCCCCCACCGTGCATCCTCCCAGCTGCTTGCTTTTCACTGAGTTTTACCATCAGTGAACGTGACTGCCGGCTAATTCCAATTTAATAGTAAGTATATGTAATATTCATTAGTTCATCCTTGTGAAACGTCACTTAGAAGAACAGTCTCCACTGCCATCCAGGTTGTTAGGTATCAGTTCACCACCTTTTTTTGAGTAGTACCCTGAGGTCACCACATTTTTGGTGTGGCTGAGTAGTACCCTGTGGTCACCACCTTTTTTGTTGTGGCTGAGTAGTACCCTGTGGTCTACATACACACTTTATTAATCCATTCATGCATTGATGGGCTCTTGGGTTGATTCCACGTCTTTGCAATTGTTTGCTGCTATAAATATTTGAGGGCAAGTGTCTTTTTGATAAAATGACTTTTTTTAACCCTTTGGGTAAATACCCACTAGTGGGATTGCTGAATCAAATGGTTGGTCTATTTTCATTCTTTGAGATAGCTCCATATGACTTCTGCAGAGGTCATACTAGTTTGTAGTCCTACCAACAATGTATGAGTTCCTTTCTCATTTCATCCATGCCATCTATTGTTTGTGGACTTTCTCCATTTATATTTTTTCTTTTATTATCACATGCAATGTTAGGACCTTTAATGCAATGTTTAAGAGATGTGGATATCCTGTTACACCATTAAGGGTATTATTAGCTAAAGGTTTTTTTTTTTTTTTTTTTAGACAGAGCCTCAAGCTGTCACCCTGGCTAGAGTGCTTTCACATCACAGCTCACAGCAACCTCCAACTCTGGGGCTCAAGCGAGTCTCCTACATTGGCCTCCAATGTAGCTAGTACTACAGGCGCCCACCACAACACCTGGCTATTTTTTGGTTGCAGACGTCATTGTTGTTTGGTGGGCCCAGGCTGGATTCGAACCTGCCAGCTCAGGTGTATGTGGCTGATGCCTTAGCTGCTTGAGCCACAGTCGCCCAGCCTAGCTAAAGTTTTAATACTTTCTTTGTATCAAATTAATAAGTTACCTTCTAATCTTTGCAGATTTTAAAACCAAAGTGCTGGGTTTGTCATATGAATTTCCTGAATCCAGCAAGATAATCCCATAGTTTTTTCTTTATGTTGTTAATGTGCTGAATTACATCTACTTATTTTTGAACACAGAAACCATATGGCGGCTCAGTGCCTGTGGCTCAAGTGGCTAGGGTGCCAGCCACATACCCTAGGATGGCGGGTTCAAATCCAGCCTGGGCCCGCCAAACAACAATGATGGCTGCAACCAAAAAATAGCCAGGCGTTGTGATGGGCACCTGTGGTCCCAGCTACTTGGGAGTCTCAGGCAGGAGACTCGCTTGAGCCCAGGAGTTGGAGGTTGCTGTGAGCTGTGATGCCACAGCACTCTACCCAGGGGGACAGCTTGAAACTCTGTCTCAAAAAAAAAAAAAAAAGAAACCACATGGCATTCTTAGAGTAAACCCCATTTGGTCATGAGGACTTATCTTTCTTCCATGCCAATATATATACTCTGTTCATATCTTATTAATGAATTCTGTGTCAATTCTTGTAGTATTTGTAATTTTATTTTCCTGAAAAGTCTTTTTTAGCCTATAACATGAAGGTCATATTGGACTCATAATGGTAGCTTTTATATTTTTCTTCCTTCTCTGTTTTCTGGAAGTCTGTATATTTGTGTTATTTGTTTATTAAATATATTATGTAATCCAGCAACATAACAGTGTGGATCTGAAGTTCTTTTAGTGGGAAAATTCTGAAGAATTTAATTCCCAAGATAAAGAACTATTTTGCTTTCCTATATTTTTCTTCAGTCAATTTTGATAAGGTGTGTTTTCTAAAAAATCTGTTCATTTAATCAATCTATGAGCATAAGGTTGTCCATAACAGTCTCTTCCATTTTTCTTTTAAGGTCTGTTGGACTTACCATCATATTTCCTCATATATTTCTAACATTCTATATTAGGCTCTTTTTTCCTACACATCTTGTAAAGATTTCTCACATCAGTAATACCTGAAAAAATTCAGATTTTCCTAGTTCTCTGTACCCTCAATGAATCCCCCTCTCAAAAAAATTTAGAAATTCATAAAGTAAAAAAAGAAAAAAATTAGCTTTTAACACTAATGGCATTTTTCTTTATTTGTTATTTCTCTTGTAATTGATTTTGGTGCATTCTTTTGTTCTTCCTTCTATGTACTTCAGGTTTAATTATCTCATCATTTGAGTCTTATGGTGAAAATATTAATCATTGGTTATTGAATCATCGTTCTTTTCTTATGTGAATAATTAAGCTATCCATTTCCATACATGTACCACTTGAGCAGCAATTACCAAGTCATGATATGTTTTATTTTCACTATCAATCCCTTCAAATTATTTTCTAAATTTCTGTGTGATATGTCTTTGACCCATAAGTTATTGGCAATCTGCTACCGCTTGCCAAATATTTGGATATTCTAATCAAATTCTGCTCTGTCAGAGAATATTTTATGTGAAATCAAAATCTTTCGAAATATATTTGAAGGTATTTATGGTCCAGTATATGATTCACCTTGATTGTTTTCCATGTGAATTTGAAATAAATTTACATTGCACTACTTCTCAAATCTTCTATATCCTTAATACATTTGTCGTGGTGCTTGGCCATTTGCAAAGTAAGGTTTTTTTAAAATATCTAGCTATGTATGTGGATGTGTTACATTACCTTTTATTTCGGCCAACTTTTGCTTCATGTACTTTGACACTTTGGCATTAAGTACAAAAATATTGTTATGTCTTCCTGACGAATTGACCCTTTCATCATTATAAAATGGCCCCATTTCTCTCTGGTAACGGTCCCAGTCTCAAAGCCTATCTTGTCAGAAAATTATACATTCATAATGACGTCCTCGTGCTTAGAGTTCGTGTGCTGTATCTTTTTCCATCATGTTGCTTCACATCCTAAATGTGCTCAGCATTTCAACTATATTTCGTGGAGGCCACATACAGTTTTATGTTACTTTTTGATTATTCTGGGTCACAATCTCTCCCTTTTTATTTGAAGTGTTTCATCTATATACATACAATGTAATTATTAATATGGTTGTGCTTAATAATAGAGTCTTTCTATTTGTACTGTAACCTCCCACTGCTTTCATTCTCCTCTATTTATTTTTCTGCTTTATTTTGGATAATTTTTATATTTTCCAGTATCCCCCTTGGCCTCCTTACTTGCCTTTTTAGCTTTATTTTCTGTACACTTTCAGTATTTCTTTTTAAATGAGACTTATCCCCACCCAATTAATAGTGACAACTGTGACCATTTCTGTAAAATGCCAGAAACATACAACAGTGAAATCCCAACTGACTCACATTGTTCTGTTGCTACTGATGGCAAATATTTTTGAGATACTTATGTGATACAATATGTTGTAAAATTTTACTTTTAACTTATACACATGATTTTAGTTTCTAATTCAGGTCATTTCTTCTCAGCCTAAAAAATAATTTGAAAGGTTATAATGGTAAAGGTTTCCTCAGAATGATTGCATTCAACTTTTATCTAAAATATATCTGTATTTGTCTTAGTTTATTAATAGGATATTTGTGATGGTTATAGTATTTAAGGCTGATGGTTTTGCTTTCTGCACTGTAAGATATTATTTAAATTTGTTTGACTCTCAGTATTTCTAATAGGAAGTCAGCTATTATTTTAGCATTCTACTTCTCCAATGAGTCTTTTATTCTCTGGCTGTTAAAATTTTTCACTAAGCCTTCATCAGTATCATACTATGATACTGATGTATGTAGTTCTCCTTAGATTTATTGTGATTGGGTTTTACTGAGATTTTTTAAAATGTATATTAATACAGTTTCACCATACTGTGAATATTTAATCGTTATAAATTCAAATGATTTTTTCTGTTGCATTGTATTTCTATTTTCACTTTGAGAACCTAACTGTATCTGTCGTCCAGAGCTTTCTAGCACTTGATCTTTTGCCACAATACCCTGGGGCTTTGTTCATCTTTTTGATATATGTGTCTTTGTTTCTTTAGGTTAGACAACTTATTCATATGTTTTCAATTCTGCTTTCTGTCTTTCTAGCCTCTTCACTTACTTGATATTAATCAATCCAAAGTATAAGTGAAGATATAGAACACTTGAACAACTCTGTCAAGAAAGTTTACTCATTTAATATTTCTAGAACACTACACCTAACAAAAACAGAATACGTATTGTTTTCAGGGATATGGAACATGCCCCCAGACTGACTATATCTGAGGGAATACAAGATGTCTCATAACTTTAAAATACTAAAATCGAAGTATGATTTCCAGGCATAACAGAATTAAACTAGAAATTAACAACAGATAAACATACATATACCCACAGTAAATATTTCAAACCTTCACACATTTGAATATACTATTTTCTCTGAAAACAATCTCTGTTACCCAGACTAGAATATACTGACATGATCATAGCTCACTGCAACTTTGAGTAATCCTCCTGCCTCAGTCTCCCTAATAATTAGGACTACAGGCACATGCCACCACATTCAGCTTGTTTTTAGACATTTGTAGAGTTGCTTTCTCACAATGTTGTCTAGTTTTATATCAAACTCCTGGACTCAAACATTTTTCCCTCAGCCTTTCAAAGGGCTAAGATTACAAGAAGGAGCCACTGTGCCTGGCCACAAATATTTGAAAATTAATTGATGCACTTCTAAATTGCCTATGAGGCAAAAACAAAATTATAAATGAAATTAGGAAAAAATTCTAAATTGAATGATTAAGAAAAGACAACATACTCACAATTACGGGATACATGAAGTTTAATAGATTCTATGGGGAAATTTATAGCATTTAATTTCTACAGTGGAATAGACAAGAAGATTTGAAATCAATGACTCAAGGTTCCACCTTAAGAAACCGGAAAGAGAAGAAAAAAGCAAGCAAACTGATGGAAAATAAATGTAAAAGTTGAAATCCGTAAAATAAAATTTGGACAAGTTATAATAAAGCAATAAAACAAAAATTTGTCTCTTTTGGATGATCAACAAAAGTGATAATTCTCTAGACAGATTTTTTTAAAAGACAGCAGATAAAAGTTATGAATATTAGAATAACGATATACTACATATATCCAGTGCCTATTTTGTCTTAAATATTGTAGTTTATATTCTAGAGTTCCTGTGTGATTCTTTCTTTGCTGTTTCCATTTCCCTACTGAGATTTCTCAAAGGTTCCCTCATTGTGGCTATCTTGAGCTTTAAATCATTGAATACATTTACAATGACTGTTTAAAATATATTGTCCGAAAATGTTAGGCGTTGGGTCATCTGCATGTCTTTTTATATTGCCTTTCCCCTCTTTCTTTTTATAATTATATTTCCTTGCTTCACCACATTTATAGAAATTCTTTAATTTTTTATTATATATTTTAAAGACTCTTGGTTATAGTACTCTTCCTAAAGGGTTGAATTTTATGCTAGTAGGCCGCTTAAGATACTGACAAATAACTTTTCATCCATTGATCTTTTGCTTTTCTGTCTTGGGACACGTATATTCCTGTGAAACCCTTAGATGTTACCAGCAGCTCTTACTGTACGGCATGGACATGATCGTTACTCATAAGACAAGCTTTTCTGAGGTCTTCATTGTTTTTCTGTGATGCTCAGGGAAGTTCCTCTTGTCTGGCTGTTCCAGAATGGTAATGCTTCCCACTGTCTTTGTTCAGTTCACAACCCCACAGAAGTAATTTCTGTTAATACCTTGTCTTCTCACCTTCCACAAGAGTAGCTCAGCCAATGGCAAAAGAAAAGGGTAAATCTTTACTTAGATTGCTGAAGCCTCCTCTGCGTAATTGCCTCTTTTCCAGAGAACTGCTTCACAAATTCCAGCCCTGGGTGCAGGCTGGAACTCCAATAGCTGCTTCCTTCACTCAGAGATGTACTCAGAGTCCTCTTCTGTATAGCAAGATTTTGTCAATGGGCTAATAGCTGGGGAGATTTCAGGGCTCACCTAGTATGTTTCTTTACTCTCAAATACTATAGTTTTGTGCTGAATTTTATTTAATACCTGAAAATAGTTGTCTCATATGTCTTTTACTCCATAGTTGTTACGGCAGCAAGGCAAATCTAGACTCATTTTCTCTTTGATAACCAAAGAAAATCAATGTTCCATGAATATTTTTAAAATATCATGTCCCATCATACTATTTACTATTTACTCATAGCTGCAACCCACCTTTATCTTCACTGTCGTCACCTTCATATGATGAAGTATTTTGGGTGGGTGGGGCTACAATATTAGATACTCTTTTGTAATAATTGATAATCATTCCTATGTATCCCATAGTTTGGAAATCTCTATTAAAGACATTTAAAATAAATACAGGCACAAGAAAAACATTCAGAATTTGCCCAAGATTTCTCCCACTTCCCTTTTTTTAATATTTATTATTTTCTCAAACTCAAAACAAACTCATGAATGATTGTTGGTCCATAGTTATTCTCTTGACTTACGTAATCAAATGTATAGAGAACAATTTTTTTTTAGTTCCCACTAGATATTCTTTCTATATTCTCTGCTTATTAATTATTTATGACCATTAACAAAAATAATAATTTCAATAAAAATATAATTGGACATTATAGTTTCATTTATTGAGTGTCTATTATAACCTAGTCACTGTCATAAGCACTTGTGAAATTTCTTGAATTTTTTGCCTAAATTATTTGTCAATGAAATGGGGTAAAATAATTCTTCCTGTGATAAGACTGTGATAATTTCTCAGCATAATTATTACAAAATTCCTGGACTGTGACTGACACATAATCAGAACACATGCATTATGTTGTTATTATTTAGAGGGTTTGTTATTTATATCTTATATATCTTATAAATAGCTACCCCCCTCATGGCTTTATCATTAATCATTCCCTGTAATAATTCTGTCCATCATTCCTTGACTTGGATTATTTACCATATATTTCCTAGCAAATAATGTCTGGCTATTATAAACTCACCCTATTTAGAAGTAAAACTATACCATAGTCTCTGTCCAAAATGTAATACTTCTACTATTACTTAATTAATATATATTAATGCTTTATCATTATGATTAGTCAGGTCAAGAGCACTTATTTTTTACCTTTGGGGGCAACATTTTCTGTTCCTTCTTCCCTGTTATATCTATATTTTACATCAGCTCTATTTCTCTGTTAGCATTCCTGTTAGCCTTTAATATCCTGTTTCTGGGAAAGGACAATAACTCCCTCGAACTGCTTTGAATTCTTTGATTCTCTTTGCTTCATTTGGTAAACCACAGACATGTGAGCCTCCCCAAACTGCAAATTTATGTTCTAAAAATATTATTCAATCTGCCCCCAATGACACTACACCCTTTTTTAGTATTCAATAACCACAAAACTCAAAACTTCTTTTGTGGAGTTATCTAGTAATAATTATTTTCGTATAACTGTTAACATTTATCAATGATTACTTATGCCATATAGGTATAAATATGTAAATATTCATATTTATCACAGAAATACATAATATCTGTATGTCATGTTTAAGAAAACAGAAAACCACACAGACAGCGTACAAATGTTTAAAGGTATAAATTCTGGTGTCTCAATCCCCTGTGCTGAGCTTTTTCCTTTGTAAAGAATACATAATAATTATATCTATTTAGTAAAGTTTTTATAAGGGCTACGTAATTTAGTGTACACAATATCCTTTGAATGGTGCCTGATACGCCGTAAGTTATTAATCTACAGTATTTTATAACTACACTTAGTAACAAACATAAATGACAAGACTAAGTATTGGAACCTCACAGTCTGATACCAGAGCTCAAAGACCACAACTAGGCTTCACTCTCCCTTTCAGAGGCCTGCCTGAGGGATTCTCAGAGTTTTGCACCTAATTGTCTTGCATATCTTCCGTAAATATCCCCATTCAATTAAGGCAAATGTATTTACCTCTTGAACCCCAGTAAACTTTTTCCCTCCATTCCCATGGGTGCCACCTCTTAATTCCTTTGTAAATTTCAAGGCCTCTGCTCAAATATCAATTCTTCCTTAAAGCCGTCCCATAGTATTTTATTATTTCCCTTATGCTTCACAATTGACCTCATCTTTAATTGGGAGAATTATGCCAAAGAACGTGCAGTCAATAATTACAAGTTCCATTTCTATCTTTATTGTCTTTAGTGACGTTTGAAGTTTTGATTCTATAATACTTAATATGTCAGTTGATATGTGGACGCACCACATTCAAACATTAACAGTTTGTAGTGTGCTTACATTTCTTTTTATTATTATTATTATTATTAAATCATAGCTGTGTACATTAATGCAATCGTGGGATACAATATGCTGGTTTAATATACAATTTGAAATGTTTTCATCAAACTGGTCAACATAGCCTTCACGGCATTTTCTTAGTTACTATGTTAAGACATTTATATTCTACACGTAGTAAATTTCACATGTTGCCTTGTAAGATGCACCATAGGTGTGGTCCCACCCTTTATAATCCAATCCAACGAAGTATAAGCATACCAAAGGCAATGATTTCTTTGTACCTCTACCACTCACTGTACTGTGTACAGTGATGTCAACATAGCTGGTTATCAGTAAATATTCAAATATATTTAGATAAATTATTAGCTAACATATTGATGATTCCTATTTGATTTATAGTTCTCAGAGAAATTTCATGTACCATCATTTTGCAAATCGTTCTGTTTAAAATGTTTCAAATCAGACAGATCTTATTATTTTTCCAAAATCATCTGCAAAGCAATGAAAGCAAACGGCACATTATGTAGTTACTTAGTAAAATAAAAATTAAATTTAAGAACATGAACAGAAATCAAATCAAATTTCCACAGACAATGTTAACATTTCCTGAGTCACACATTAGAAATGCCTGTTACCAGTAATTTTATTATTAAATGTACCTCGAATGTTAATCGTAACAAATGATTAATATCCTCTTCCTGCATTATGTAATTTTGCCAAACCAAAATTTTGATTGGGGATATAACCTGTGACTTCTCATTAGTAAAATACTTAATTTCTTTGACAATAGTATTAATTATTGCTATTAATGTTGAACTACCTCGTTTATTGAAACAAGAAATGAAATTTAAAAAAAAACTAATTCATTCTTCCTCCTAAATAATAATGATGATTAATAATAATAAAAATCACTAGTGTCTGGCGTGCCTTACTGGGATCCAGCTCTAGAATATCAAATTGTTGGCAGCCCTTTTAAAAATTTCATCTAGAGCTTGTTCATGCTGACAAAAATATTTTCTCATCTTTGAAAAATAGGAATATATTAAGACGTGATTTTTCAAATATTTAATACAAATAACTGCAAAAGTGTATGGCAAGGGTTCAAATTAGGATCTTATTGAAGTCAATTCGTTTAGACAAGAATGTTGGACTAGGAAGCAGGGAGTAAACGCTGAGGCTCAGAGTGAAAGTCCTACTTTTACTTTTAAGACAATCTTTTAAAACATTCTTTTCTTTCTGAAACTTCTGGCTAATGAAAAATAATCGTAAACCTTTTATTTCTTTCTTTACTGAAAGTATTAAAACATTAGGGCTAATGACCCAGACATCACTTTTGAGGTGTATTAAGGAAATGATGAAAATACGAAAACCTGAAGTTTTTGTTCTGGAAATGAGCATGTTGATACTTGGGTAAATGAGATCAGATCACCAGATGAAAAACATGTAAATATCATTTTATATTGCACATTTTCCCAAATTTATTTCCTAGAATAGTTTAATATGGAGATCAAAACTACTAAGTATTTATTAATGTATTATAGTAGGATTGATCCAGCAGTCATTTTTCCTCTCTATTTATAGTCATAATTAAATCCTTTAAAATTATTTTAGACATGCTTTATGATTAACGATTTTAATAAGTAACAGTTTTAGTTGGAAAGCTTTCCCAAATGATTTCCAATGTGCTAAATCCTGCAGGTGTTTTCTTCAATGGCAAAAACAAACAAACGAAAAACCCAAACACATGGAAGCAATCTTTATTGCTGGAAAAGAGTGATTCTATAAATAAGCGCCTTTTGGCTTAAAATTTCCTACTTATTCATAAAGTCGTCTGTCATTATTGTATCTGTGAACCTCATGTGAAGAAGTACAGTATGCAGACAGTATATGGTGAATTAATTGTTCATTGTAACAAGCAGCTACTTCTGGCCAGCAAGCAGAGGCCTGATCATTCACCAACAATAAGAAATCAGATAGAAAGTACATGTTTCCTCTAAAGATGATGCAGAAAATGGTGAAACTTACATTTTTTTTTTTTTTTTTTTGGAGACGGAGCCTCAAGCTATCCCCCTGGGTAGAGTGCCATGGCATCACGCTCACAGCAACCTCCAACTCCTGGGCTCAAGCGAGTCTCCTGCCT
Organism: Galago senegalensis; assembly: GCA_963575145.1. Lineage (NCBI taxonomy): Eukaryota > Metazoa > Chordata > Mammalia > Primates > Galagidae > Galago > Galago senegalensis. The sequence goes on along the minus strand of CAUYTI010112038.1, from coordinate 27 downwards.
CAGCCTCCCAAGTAGCTGGGACTACAG
>CAUYTI010112037.1:0-24699 GCA_963575145.1 Galago senegalensis | reverse complement strand
ATATTTATTTATTTATATTATATAAATTATATATATATATATAATTTTTTTTTTTTTGCAGTTTTTAGCCAGGGCCGGATTTGAACCCACCACCTCCAGCATATGGGGCCAGTGCCCTACTGCTTTGAGCCACAGGGGCTGCCCCCCTGATATACATATAAGATACAATACTGGGTCTCATCACTCTGTCCATTTTCACATATGTCTTCACCGATGACTCAATGAGACTTCCACATTGTATTAACCTTTTTCTCAATTCTTATGAAGCCTCATTCAGTAAATTCTTGATGTTAAAAAATACAGAAGTTAAACCAAAAACATCAGAAAGCATTTGTTTCTTAGACTTTGAATATTTTTCCTGTGCATGTGCTTACATATAAGTAAATGCCTACTCTTAGGCTATTCTTTTTATACCAAACAATTAATCTATAGAAGGGTGACCTCAAACAGAAGTTTAGAAGCACTGTCATTTTTTTCAACCTTCCCTAACCTACCTCTTGCTGAATTTTCCTATTACTAGTTCTAAACTAAAAACAGAATTATTTGCCAGAATGAAGTGGGGACTGCAGATTTTCAAAATTTGTAACCCCACAAATCATCTGCTATTTGAATTTCAAGGGGAATTTCTTCAGGAAAACTGCATAGAGGGGTTCAAAAATACAAGGATACAAACACTTAAGAACACATTAATGCTCTTAATAAACTTGAAATGAAGAGATTCTGTCCAGAGATCCAGAAGTGAACTATAATTTGAAATATAATCATCTTTATATTTTTGCTTGCTTTTAATCTTACTTTAGCCTTCTGTCAAAAAAGAATTTAGTTTAATTGATTGGGTGATGCTAAAAGAGCTAAATATACTACATCACCCTCCCCCCCTTAACTTCAAGACAGTTTTTTTATTTCAAAGAAGAAAATCAAACCTGGGGCAGATAGAAAAGGGAACCAACTTCTGAAAAATAGCACTTTTCACATTTTTGCTAAACATTATTAAACAATGCAGTTGCATAAAATTAAATTCTCTCTCTACTGTTTCTTTTTAATTTGTCAGAAATATTAGACAGGTTCCAATTGATTGTACCTTCACACACATTGAAAAGAGCCTACACAAATGTGATTAAAGATTCCCAAATATAAAAGACTAAGTTGAGAAAAGATAAAGTCACATCTCTTGTGTCAAACACACAGTTATAGAGTCTTATCTCTTCTCTCTCTCTTTCTCTGTCTCCCTGTTTTTTTATGTACAAGCATATCTGTGTGTGTCTGTATGTGTCTGTGTCTGTGTGTGTGTGTAGGGGCAGGAAGGGGATTTGAGACCAAAAGGACCAAATATGATTTCCCTAAAGGAGGCTCCTGCTAATTGATTTAATTATGTGGTACATTTATCCCATCAAACCCATCAATGGCTTGCTTTCATTTGGTTTGTGACTATTCAAACAACTATTTACAGGTACACTTCCTTTAGCTTTGTACTGTCTATAAACATTACTGAGTAAATACAGGTAAGATAATTGGAAAAATATTCCAATATTGATGCATCATACTTTCCTGTGTTTATGTTTTCTTTTAAAAAATTAACAAAAATATTCCAGGCATACAAATAAAATTCCTACACAAGATATTCAAGATAATGTGATACATTCACAATTTAAAGAAAAAATGTTTAGGGGCATCATATTACATATATAAGGTTGTGGCTGACCCAAAATTTCTAAAGGAAATCACAGTTGTACTCAAATTACTTGATTTCTTATTTTTATTGTCAATTTTAAAAACGGGTATTTCCTAGAGAAATAGCAAAAAGACGTTTCAGTGATTAATTTTATTTTCAAATTTCAATTAAATTTAAATTGTAGTCATATCAATTATGCCCACCCATTTTCCTCCTGAAAACATTTTGGTATAGAGCCATCTATTTAGCATTTGCTATGTAAATGTGGACTACAATACTGAGTGGTTCGCCCCCTGCAGTTGACAAACAACAATTTATGTTTTCACTTCTTCAGAGACATTATTAACAAGGAAAAGAACTTACCCCAAATCTACTGTTTAAAAATGCTTTCAATTCTCATGATGAATAACCATCATTTTTGTATCATGGATGACATTTATTAAAAACACTTCCACATCAAGATGCTTTCCAGTTCTATGCTTAATAATGAGAATCAGACTCTAGACATTCTTGGAACAAGCCTTATTTGACTCAGTTCCCAGAGAAGACAGTCACAATTCTTTGTATCCCTCAGAATTTTACTTGTCAGGGTTGCCCTAGCTGCCAAGAAACTTAGGAGATATTTTCAGACTTAAGTACTTGTCACCTCACATAGCTACATATTTATTTTGAGTTCTGGCAGAAAGCGTGGCTAACATTTAAACGCGGATTCATTCATTGGGATAAGGCATTTAACAGAGTCACTAAAATCAGACCTCAGTTACAGTCACCATATTTCCCAACAAGCAGTTAAAACAGCAGTAAAGAAAAATTAGGATTAGAACTTAATTTCCCCCTCCTCTTCTCTTTTGTACTTTCATGTTTTGTCGTTTGAACCTTTAAATCAACTTTATCGATGTTGATAAAATTGCATTTTTATTCTCTTGCAGTATGTCGTCATACTTTTTTCTTTGGATTTATTCTAAATTCCTATAAGGTAACTGATAAATATTCACATTATTTGGAATATGGACACATAAATGTGAACCTGGAGCTGAGAATGAGGTGTTCATGTTCTGCCTCTTCGTGTTTCTTGAAGCAGTTAAAAAAAATTCTAGATAGATAGAATAACTAATCCCTGGAATCTTATCATAAATTAGCACAGAAAGGACTGAGAGTTACGTGTGCATGTAATGCCAGATATTCTGTATGAACAATTAGAACATTCTATGTGTTCTAATTCTCAAGAGAAAATTCACCCCAACCTTAGGTAGTTAGCTCAAGTACAGCAGGTCTTCTCCATCCATTGAGGGGATGAGGTAGTTTGAGGGTAAGTTTCAGTGTTGGAAAAGCTCATTGGTATATCTGGTTCATTTCCACTTCTCATGGATAGCCTACCAGTTATCCCAGTTAGGAGGCTGAGGTGTTTACTAAGCGTCATCCTCCTTGCAGGTTCTGGAACTCAAAATTTTGTATCTTCATCACTGGAAGATTGTCGAATTCTCTACTCTGCTTTCTAGCTACATTCTGCATAACTTCTTGTTTGCTTTCTGTTATTTCTTTCTTTAATGAAAAAAAAAATTAGTATCAATTTAGCATCTTCAACCAGCTGGGGACCCTTCTCTTTCCACACTTTGCCACTGCAGGTGGAAAGTACACTGGTTCACTAAAAGTGGCCAGCTATGGAATATTTAAGTTAGTTGGATTGATCTCAGCCAGTTAAGGGTGTGTTTTATAAGTAAACCAGTTTTGTTTTGTTTGTTTTAAAAACTCCAATCTGTATTATCTCCACTGGGGATTTATCGCATACTTACTGTGAGCATTTTCACTCATGGATTATCTGTAGTCAAAATCAATATCAGCCGGATTTATTAAATTCACTAATGAATTATTTCAAATATAAAATGCAAAGATAGCTTATTCCTGAGTTACATAAATACCTATAGAGAGTAAAAGCACATCAGATGAGGTATAAAGAAGATAAAATCAGAAACTTTGTCTATGTGGGTTCTTGACCTCTCCTGTGCAACTCAGGAATTTTGCAACTCTGAAGGGGAAAACCATGTTTAAAGCTTGTTTCTCTGAGATTCTTTTTTGGAAATTATAGCACTTGTGTTCTTGGCTAGTTCCAGAGCCTTAGGCTTCCACTTGTATTTCTCAAGCCCTATTCCTTTGCCAACAGCTCTGCTCCTTACCTGATCATCCTCTCACTGTGCCTGGCACAGGAAGCTCTGCTCATGGGCAATGATGAACAAATGATCCAAAGAAAAATACAAGGTGGGCTGAATGTTGAACTCACTTTAATGATTTTCTCTTGTCCTTAGGAGTTTAGTCAGGAGGTCTATTCTATTCTTTGTTGCATACTAATTATGTAGCAGACCTTTGTTACAAAGCAGACACTCAACAAATGCTTAACAATAACTACATAAATTATGAACACTTCTAAATCTACTTCCAAGGCAAGTATGAGCCTAATGACGTGGCACAGAAAAAAATATATTGTTGGTCATGATTATAGTATAGAAGTTTTTCTAAGATAATAGTCTCAAATAAAATTCATTTACACATAAGAGAAAAAAACATATGGTTATTAAATTGTAGCAGGAATATAAGACTGCTATCTATAAAAAATACATGTATACAGCATACAATGAATTATGGGGTAAATATTCAGAAACTAACCTAGATTCTCAGAATTGCATTTTAACTAACATTGGTAGTGATATCAACTAGCAATTTTAAGATATTTGTAAATGAATTGAAATATTTGATATTTAATATGCATATGATTATGTCAGAACTCACATAATCACGCCTTTCTGGTGGTAATATAAATGGATATAATCCCTGTGAGTCTGTATTTTGTTTATTTACTTTTTGCTTTTTTTTGGAGGTGTTTATTTCCATGTATGAATATTTTCCTTCCACACAGACTATCTAGATTTGTTCCGACAAGTTCTTTTGTTTTTAAAGTAATTTTGTTTGGTTTCATATTTATGTATGATAGGGCTGTGTGTGTATGTTTGTGTGTGTGTAATTAACTGGTAAAAGAAGTTTTCTGATCCAATTAACATAACCTGATTTCTTGGACTTGTTTCTTTAAGTTCTTACTCTAATTTCAGAACCAAATAAAAGCCTGTATGCATGTGGTTGGTTGCCCTTGTGTAACAACTTTATAGTGTGGAGTAGAATGTTCATATTCCAGGAAGATGCCTTCTAAAACCCTTTCTAATACACAGCAGTAAAGAACCTTTACTTCAAGTCCAATACTTCATGCCTGTTTCCTTCCAGACATATCTCTGGCCTGGAAGGAAACAGCTCCTGTAGTTTTAAATCTAGGCCAAATTCACATCACACACTTTCATTTGTTTTGACAATGCTTTCTAAAAAATTGTGTTTAACTATGATGTTTAACAATACCTATACACTTCCCATTCTCCATTATTTAGTCAAAAACGACTGTGGGTGAAGAGATTCTATACAGAAGTATTTAAGAACAATTATAATTTGTCTAAGGTAGACTCAGATAGGGGAGAGACTGCCAAATTTCTCAATTGTAACAAAATAAGTGGAAATCTATTATTTAAATGAAATCACAAATAATTGTATCATGCTAACATAATTATTGCCAGGAAGATAATGTTGAAAAGCAGCATTTGAAGAACTATCAGGAACTACAAATATCCACTTATCTTCACCTGATAATTTAATTCTGGTAATTAATAGAGAGAAATTGTATCAACTAAAAATACAGTTTTGTGCATTGAGATGTTCATTTTAACCTTAATTTTAACAGCAAATGTGATAAATGATCTAAAATCTGAGTAGGGGAAATGGTGAATTATGGCATACCAACTTAATGAGCTTTTATAATTAAGATTGTAATGACAATAGCTAATTGAAAATCCGTTTGATATAATGTAGAACTATTGTGTCAAGACCATCACAGTGAAAAGGAAAATTATTCATTATTATGGTCAAGAAATGAAAGGAGACTAACACAGTTTAATATATGAAAAAGGTCTGTTAGGATAGTTGGGTTACAGTGAATTTCCTTTAATTTTTCATTGCTATTATAATAAATGTGTAAAATTATGAAAAAAATAAAATGGAGAAGATTGCAAGTAAATGAAAAGCAAGCTTAATTATAAATAAAACTAGAATTAGATGCTTATGGGCACTTATCAATTGACACCAATTTGAAACCTCTTTTAATGTGCATAAAGTTAAATAGTTTTATTTGTTTTATAATATAGTACAGATTTTGCTCGTAACAAAACTTTAATGAAAGGAATTGAGTGCTATATTAAAGATATCTTATTTAACTTTATATGCCTCTATGTCTAAACAAAAGCTTAAGCATTAAAAACTTTAGCGAGTTTATAATGAATATCTGTTGAATAAATTTTGAGACCATAAGACTTTGCCATCATTTTTAAAATGGTTTACTTTTCCAGTAAGTAATATATACATGTGGGTCCAAAATGGTAAAAGACTAGATAGTGATGAAATTTCTCCCTTCTGTCATTGTCAGAAATACCTGTGTATCTATTAATAGAATTCTACCACATAGATATATCATACTTTGTCTTAATTTGTACACATCTTTCAGGGATTTTTTTTTATCTTTTCATTTTTTAGTTTGTATTTGTTGGTTTGCTACCATCATCAGAGCAAAAGGTGAAGCTTATCACACTTTTTAAAGCTTTTTAAAGCTTTTCCTCATGTAAATTATTAATATTTTTGGAAATATTAATGATTTACCCTCAAGATAGATCTAGAATCCAACCTCCACTCCTCATGTTCATTGCACTATCATAACCTCTAACATGTATTAATGTTATTGCTCCTTCAACAGCATCCTACCTTCAATGCTTGCCTTCTACAGGATAAAATCTCAAAACAATAGGAGTGAAAGTTAGTTATTATCTTAAAATATATGGTAGAGCTCCCAGAATTGGCAGGTAAAATTAGACACATATTACTCATGTCTTCCACTGAATAAAATTAAAACCCTGGGATGACTATATAAATAACAATCTAGAGACTGAAAAGTAATTTATTAACTGGTAGAGTGGGCAGGAGATTCAAAACTGAAGGAAGAATCCACAGTGGATGAGTTTTCACTTTTACTTCCCCCCCATCTCTGGCACAGACTCTAGTCCAAAATCAGACAATGCCATTATAACTGATAAAACCTACAGAATGATGTACCACTTTACTATAGATGCAAAAATGTGAATACATTTAGGTTAGTAGATCCAGCAATAAGCCAGAAATGCAAAGATGATTCAATATTTGAAAATAAATGGATACAATGTTCCATTACCAGATCAATGAATAAAAACCACATGATCCAAATAATAGATGCATTTTGGACAATTTAAAAAATTATTCATTAAAAAATTAACTTCTTGGTAATTTAAGAATGCAAATGAATTTCTTTATCATGTTACACAACATCTATAGAAATCCTACAGCTGACATACTTAAAGGTGTTAAAAGAAGTACTACCAAGTTACTTTAAAAAATGAAGTCAAAGTACATTTTTATAAATCTTTTTTGGGAGTAACTAATTAAATGAGAAATAAGAATCAAAAATTGTAACATAAAGGCTACTGGAATTTGCGGGGAAAAATTGAGGGGTAGTGCTCTGTTGAAGATAAAGTTCATGTGGCAAGTAAGGAAAATATTTGCAATGTTTTAATTTTTCTAGAATATTACATGTAACGTCTACAACAAAATTATACATATCAACAATAAAGAGGAATAAAAAAAAACTTGGCTAAATAGTAATTACTATTCACAGAAAAAAAAAATGCCTGTCTAGCTAACAAGTGTGTGATATGAGTCCCAATCTCACTACTAATCTGAAAAAATCTAAAGAAAACAACATCTTGTTGTTGTTGTATTACTTTACACTTAACTAGATTGGCGATATTAGAATGTTGCATTATACCAAACATTGTGAAGAGCCTGAGGGCGAAGATATATACATAGAGAACAGGTGACACTTAAGGAAATGATGTGTGTGTACCAAGCCTAAATCCTGGAATTCCCACATCAGGGCATGTGATTCAGAAGAAAACTATAACACAGGTTTATCAGACGACTAATTATTTTTCTATCTTAATTGAATCCACAATCTATTATTCAGTGAGCTCTGTCTCTGTACATTTGAGATTAAAAATTAAAAGTCTATTTATAGTGGGCTTAAGTTCTATTTATTACTACTGAATTTAGATATATAAATACATCAATACACACATATATGTACTACATTTTGTTTATAATATACTATGGTTTCATTCCTTCTTTATTTTTAATCTATTCCTTGAAAAAGTAATTGAAATAACTATTTTCATTTTACCTGTATTAATTTTGGACATATATTCTCTTTCTATGATTTTGGTATTAATTCCTAAAGGTAATTTGCATACTGAATTCAACTAGTTACAGCCAATTCAGTATCTCCCCCAATACAGCACATTCCAAGAACTAAAGAACCAAAAGACCCAAATCTTTCATATTGCTTGGTACTAAAGTGACACACTGTTTATAAATCTCCTGCTATTAATCAATATGGTTATGTCATTGCCACCTTTGTTCTCATTTTGGAGCCCAAATGTTCCAATTTATTTTCTCCCCACTGCTTTATGTTCGACTTCCTTTGAGGGGGTCTATTTTTTGTTTGGTTTGTTTCAGTTGAGATACAAATTCATCTTGTTGTCAGTGATAGCCAGGATTTATTTTAGTTTTTTTTTGGGGGGGGGGAAATATATTTATATATTGCCATCACCCACTTCTTTACTTCTCTCCCCTTCTCCTCAATATTTACTTCTAGTCCCTGGTACACAAAATAAATTAATCTGAGTAAATGTCTGTCTTCATTGAGCTCAGAGTTTAGCTGGGAAGAGTGTTATGTGTCCTTACTTAACTTCCTCCCACTCAGCACTAAACTGATATAGGAAAAGGTCTTCTCCCCACTCCCCTCTCTTCTGGGTACAGAGTTCCACATTGATAGTCTTTTTCCTTCAGATATTTGAAGATAACACTATATATTACAGACTCTTCTTCACAGGAGAAGTAGGTCATTATTTAAATCCTCCTATCTTTGTAAACGTATGCCATTTCTGACTTCCTCTGTTTGTACTTTTATTATAACATGTTTAAATGTGTCTCCATTATCTTTGTGTTAGAATAATATTTGATTCTTCAACCTGACAATTTATGACTTCTATCTATTATGGGAAACTCTGTTCAATACCATGTGTAAATTCAAACGAATGCCTCTCACACATTATCTGTGTCTAGAAATTGTCTCAGCCGTATGTTGGCACTTTTAATCTCATTTTGGCTATTTTCTGAACTTTCTTTCATAATTTTAATTTTTAATATTTCTATGCTAAATCTCTCATTTTCTTTTTCTTTTCTTTTCTCTCTCGCTCTCTCTTTTTTTTTTTTTGAGACAAGAGTCTCACTTTTCACTCTCAGTAGAGGGCTATGCTTTCATGGTTCACAGCAACCTCAAACTCTTAAGCTAAATTGATTCTCTTGCCTCAGCATCTCAAGTAGCTCGGACTACAGAGGCCACTTCAACACCTGCCTATTTTTAGAGATGGGGGTCTCATTTACTTCACTGTGAATGAGGTACAGCTCATAGTCGAAAGGGAAGGGGTAATAATCTAGTGTTCTAAATGTTAGAATAAAGACACCTTAGGGTCCTTATCTGACAAAGGCAATCAATGTAAACTGGTTCTGAGTACCTTCAATGAATCCCTGATGATAAAAAAAAAAAAGAAAAAAGAAGATACATTATGTAATAAGAAAACAGAGCATTTCATTCAGACGCTGAGTGAAGAGGAATTCCTCTACAAAGTGAAGTGATACTTGCACTACAATTAGACTGATAAATAGAAATGTTCAGCTTGAAAAATGACATTTATAAAATATTAAGGAGTAAGTCAACATAATGTGTGTGTAAGAAGAAATGTAAGCATGTTGTTATAGCTGTAAAATGTAAGTTATGTGCAAAATCATGGTATCTCATGAGCTTTAATGACCTTCCAGATGCATGAAGTTGTCACATACTGGGTGTCTCTGTTGCTCTACTAAGTTGAATCTCCTTTGGAAAAAAAAAATGGATAAGTATAGATGACTATTAAAAGAAGTCATTGACAGATTTAAAAGATCAGTGTAGGAGCAAAAGAGAGTAGAAAATACTCTCTTCACAAATGACTTCACAAAATCATGCATAGGTTTCAGAGCCATTGAGGTTTTAGACCAGGAGATTGAGAAAAATTTCCTACGGGAAACAAAACTTACACTGAGTCCTGCAAGATTAATAAAATTACAAAAGGTGCTCAGAACCCATTGCTAATAACTAATATTAATTTAGGTTATTGCTTCAAAGAAAGAAAACTAAGTATTACAAAAGTCCTCTAATGTTTCTTCTCCTTCACTCTCAGTAGCCTACATCTTACTAGTCACCCAGGCTTGCTTTCTACTGGAGTGCCCCGTGAAAAGGGACAGTAAACTCAGACTGTCCTTTCAAATTCACTTCTTTATTTCCTTCTCACTCTCTTTAGGCCCCAATATCTCTCACTTTAACTTTGTAATTACTTCACTCCAGGACAATCAATCTTCCTTACGGCTCCTAGAGGGAACTTTCCAAATGATAAATCTGCTCTTATGATTCTCTTGATAAAAAAAATCATAAAAAATACAACAACAGTAAAAGTATTCAGCCCTCTTCTCTTGCCTTCAGGGAGAAATCTGAAGCCCCAGCCAGGTCACACACCACCCCTCCTCCCATGATGGGAGAGGCCTCATCTATTTTCTTGCTGTTGCTTGACTCCCCTCAAATACTTTGACTTTTTTTCTTTTAAATATGTTCTTTATAGAGCCTACCTTTCTATCCCAAGGCAGAAGTAGACAGGACCCTGAAATATGACACTTTTGTCTGTGTATGAAATTATTTACATGTTCATTTCACTTCTAGACTGTGAATATTTAATCTGGGAAATGTTTTGTAGCCATCTCTGGTTCCTCACTACTAAGCCAAGTTCCCGGGCCAGTTCCTAGCATGCTGAAAATACAAAATATATTTTAAAGTACATTAAATGAAAATGAATTAACCCAGATTGAGAAAAAGACCAAGAAGTTACATGACATAAGAAATCATGAAATAAACACTCTTTTGGAAATTGAAGATGTTAGAATGTTCTTGGAAGAAATGCCTAGACTGAAAGGTAAGAGGTTTGCCTTTGGCACTTCAAAGGTAACCAACACTTTTGTTTTTAACATTTTTTTCAAGTCCTTTAGATGATTTTTAGAAAATGAATGTAAGAAAATATACAATGTAGAAAAAAATTCTATGTGTGGTAACCATATTTTTAGGCTTTTTAAAGTTTCAGTTAAATTCAAATCAGAGTACTGAATGTTTGCATTCCTAACCTTTTATTTGAGTTCAGAATATAATAGTTCATCTGTTTTATTATTTTTAATGTGACACAAAGACACTCCTGGGTACATTTTATTATTCCATTTATTCATGCCTAGGGTACATTGTAAGTTAAAACCCTAAAGGCTAAGTGTCTTCACCACCCAAATCATATATTAGTGGATCAATAAAACATACCCTCGAATATCTTAATTCTATAATATGTCTTCTGTTTCTTATTAAAAAGGAGAAAAAGCAATTAATCTAGAACAAAACTAATACTCTAAAATCACATCATTCTACTATTACATATTTTATACAAGAGAGAAAGAACAAACAATGGCAATTTCTTGTTAGGACAGTATTAGAGAAATGATGACTTGTGCAGTACGTACTCTAACAGAATAAGTATTTCTGCTTTGAAAGCTTCTGTGGATAAACAGGTTGCGCCTATATAACGTACATGCATTATATATTTAGCTCTAGTAATTTCTTATCTAGTGGAAACCTATAACAAAGGAATTAGACAAGGGAATATTGCATTTAATTACATATACATGATAAATTTCAGGTTGTTATATATTTCATGAATTTCGTAATCAATTACAATAGCTTGTATCAACTATAGTTTCTTCCTATAACTTTTCTATCTAGTTTAATTCTGATGTTTCTTTTTGTCCTACTTTTGCCATACCCAACGTTTCAATCGACACAATTTAGATGTTTAACAAATATACAGTTAAAATGAAGGAATAACCATATTACTAAGCAACCTCAAATTACATGGTGGAAGCAATTGAATTGTAAATAAAATTAGTTACAAGTACTTATATAAATTATATGAATAATCAGTTATCATAATACATTTTTAATAAAAGGTTAAAGAAGTCATACATTATTTATATAACTTCCATTGTTAACAGTATTGTAATATATTAGCACATTTAACTTCTATAGGAACACTGAGGACAAAGCCTTGTTATACCCAATAAAAATGAAAAGCTTTTCAATGAGGTTAAGAGATATTAAGTACATGGCTCATACTCATTATTACAGGGTTAAGATTTGAGAAGGAATAGATCTGGAATGTGTCTGATTGCAAACTCTATTTTATTTTCACTATAACATTTTGATACTAAATATAGTCAACCTTTTAAAGTTTGTTGATCAAAACTGACCTTTTATTATTCAGAGGTCAATTATGGGACTCACCATATAGTGAACACTTACCAGGATTACACCGGGCCACTCACCATGAGAATTTAACAAAGTGTAGCAAATCCGACTAAATCTGGGCCATCATTACCACACACACCTCACACTGAATTTTTATTGTCTTTATTTTTCCCCATATGTGTACAGCAAAAGAAACTGGTTTAAACTTGTGGAAAGAGTATCTCAGAGCAGATCAAAGAATAAATGTTTAACATTTCCGTGTATTTTTTCAGATCACATATCGATTACAGGAAATCAGAAACTGCCACCACAAAGGAAAGTTGTATGTTGTGACATAACACAGTTCTCTGTTATTACTGAGTTAACTAACTGTAGTTGATCAGATTTTATTTTTTTTCCAGAGACAGGGACTCTAGCGTCCAAGCTGAAGTTCAGGATAGTTCAGATCAGCCTCTAACTCCTGGGCTGGAGCCATCCTTTTCATTTGCCTCATGAGTAGCTGGGACTAGTAGTACTCACTGCAACGCACAGATTTTATATATATATGGTCTTAAACTCTTCTAAGTCAGCCTCCCAAATGGTTGGGATTAGCGGCATGCGTGACCTTGCCTGGCCTATCAGATTTGAATCGCTAGGAATGTTATAGTGAGAGGTTCAGTAAACAAGAGACTTTATTATAGATATTTCCTATAATAAAGTTTTTCGGTGGGCAATACTCATTGAACAACACCATCAACATTGTTAAACTGCCTTAGCCTGTTTCTTTCTGCCCTACACTTTACCTCCTTTTAACATCTTGCTATTAATTTATTCTGCGAAGCTTCCCATTGACACTACTGACATACATAGCTGTAACTTTTAGTGTTACTTTCCCCCCAAATAGTTTGAGTGTTTACTAGGTTTCTGGCATTGTGTGAGGGCTTCATGACATAAATATAAAAAGTCCAGGACTCTACCTTGATCACTGATCTCACAGTTTAGAGAAGAAAGAATTTTCCAGGTTATTTTCCTTAACTGCTTCTCTGGGAAGATAGTGGAAAAGATATAAGCAAAGAAAACATCTAGAACAAAAAATGAGAGATGTGTTTGGCTGTAGTGCACTTTTCTGCAGAATGAGTTGAGAATTAACAATGTGTTGAAATTGCATTAAAGAGCGTTTAATTTTTATGCAATAGATTTGAACAGTAATCCACAGATGATAGTGAATCATTGAAGGAAGTCAATCTTTGGAAATGTGTTGAAAGTTCAGTAAGAATATGTTGGTGGCTGTATACAAGATAAAATATCCAGCATGAAAGTGACTTTAGTTATTGTATGCCTAACAGGTGCCAGACACAGTGATTGATATAAGGGGAAGAAAGACTTCACAATAACTTAAAAAGGGTATATATTCCTGGATGAGTTCACACAGTAACACCAGCAGCAGTTACCTTACCGTTTATTAAATACTTAATATTGTTTTCCTAAATGGAGGTGGAACATATTCTTCTTGGTAAAGTATCTCAAGAATGGAAGAAAAAGCATCCAATGTATTCAATTTTATTATGAAACCAATATATAATCACCCACGCTTACCTACAAATGATAAAACACAACTATAGTCCAAAATGAAGGAGGGAAGAAGAGGGAGAAGGGAGGGGAGGGGAAAAGAGGCTAATTGGTGGGACCTCACCTACTGTGCACAATGTAAGGGTACGTGTGACAACTATGAAGAGTAGAGTATAAATGTCGTAACACAACAAATAATAAGTGAGGTGAAGGTTATGTTAGCCAGTTTGATGTAAGCATTCCAAATTGTATATCAAATCAGCACATTGTCTACCATAAATGCATGAATGTACACAGTTATGATTTAATTAAAAATAAATATTTAATCTTGGAAATGAAGATATTAAATGTGGTATTATAGCCATTATATTCCTTACCAAGATCTCATGGGATTTTTTTATTTCACATTTATAAATGAATAAATTAGGTTCAATAAGATAATTTTCCAAGCTTAGATTAGAATGAGGCATTTCTGGATCCTTAGCTGGCGCCTTGCCATGAATTTGCCCCACAAGAAGAAAACGGAGCAAACCTTCAAATTTTGTTGAGTAGATATTTTCTGCTCAAGGTTGTATCTAAAGATTTTTATAACCACTATAATAGAAATATTGATCATTAAGAAAATTATTAACAAAAACAAAACTAAGTAGTTCATGCAGGAATAGGTAAAGACTGATTTGCTGGTCTAGTAGCATTTCTGACTCAGACATTCAAGAGAATGCCTGTACCTTTTGAGCAAATAATCCCCAGCAAACAATTACTAAGAAGGAAACAATCGTAGCTTTTAAAAATTTTATTTTTTTATTAATCTTTCTTACTTTATAGATGTGTATATTAGGTTTCCACTTTTGCCTTTACAGAATTAAAAAGGCTAAATTTAATGACAATAACAATGTTTACCATAAGGACTGAGAACAAAAACTTTATAAAGAACGAATGAAGATAAATATACTCAGAAAAGAAATCAGATGATTGCTGAAGCAAAATATTAAGCAATAATAATAGTAATAATGCAAAGAAAGTAACATTCACACTGTCAGATAGAAGTATGTCTACTATAGAATACTTTGATCAGTTAACTTCTTATTTTTTTTTCCAAAGTCTGAAAAAAATAGATGACTAATATTTATAAATGAAAGTAACAGATAATTTCAAAAAAAAAAAAAAAACAGATCATGCCAAATCTTATACACAATAGAAAGATAAATAATTAAAAATAATTCTATTTAATATGGATACACATGTTATTAGAATTGAATAAAATATATTATTATAAAGGGGAAATTACAAATATATTTCACTTATAAATGAGGATGCAATATGATAAACAACATACTAACATGTTGAATTAAAAATTAATGTTTAAGTAATGTATTTTGGTTCAAATTAAATACAATTTATATAAGAATTAGTCACTAACTTACTTACTTTCTTTCTTTCTTTCTTTCTTTCTTTCTTTTTTTTTCCTTGCCCACATTGCTCCCTCCTTCTCTGTTCGGTATCCCCTTCCCCCATGCCCCACCATGTCATTAATTGTCATTAATTGTCTTCATATCAAAGTTGAATACATAGGATTCTTTCTTCTCCATTTCTGTGATACTTCACTAAGAATAATGAGTTCCATCTCCATCCAGGTTAGTACAGATGCTGTAAAACCTCTATTGTTTTTGATGGCTGAATAATATTCCATTGTATATTACCAATCCTTTGCTAGGTTGAAGGACATTTACCAATCCATTGCTGGGTTGAAGGACATTTAGGCTGTTTCCACATTTTAGCGATTGTAAATTGGGCTGCAATAAATAGCCTAGTACAAGTGTCTTTATAATTAAAGGTTTCTTTTCCTTCTGGATAGATGCCTAGTAATGGGATTGCAGGATTGAATGGGAGGTCTAGGTTGAGTTCCTTAAGGTTTCTCCATACTTCCTTCCAAAAAGTTGTATTAGTTTGCAGTCCAACCAGCAGTGCAAGAGTGTTCCTTTCTCTCCACATCCACACCAACATATGCAGTTTTGAGATTTTGTGATATAGGCCATTCTCACTGGGGTTAGATGATATCTCAGGGTGGTTTTAATTTGCATTTCTCTGATAATAAGGGATGATGAGCATTTTTTCATGTGCTTAGTAGCCATTCGTCTATCGGCTTTAGAGACAATTCTATTCATGTCTCTTCCCCATTAATGTATGGGGTTGTTGGATTTTTTCTTATAAACTAATTGAAAAGTTTCTGTACAGCCAAGGAGACAACAACCAAAGCAATCTACTCAATGGGAAAGGATATTTGCTTATTTTGAATCAGACAAAAGTCAAATAATGAGGATCTATGCAGAACAATTGTATTTTTTAATGCTAGGAATAATAAACCACTTCATCTAACAGTACTTTCCTATGTTTAGACTTTTTACTGACATAATATTCTCTGAAATAAATTCTTTTAAGTGTTGCTGTTTCTCATTCTATTATGATTTCTTATAAATGGAATGGAAAAAGGAGTTCAGGCTTACTTAAGAGAATAAATCAGCATTTCTAATCTCCCTTTTCAAGAACCTTTGCATAAAAAGACATAGAAATATAGAATACAAAAGAATAGTGCACATATGTGTTGCATTCAGTTGTATTGTTATTCAGTAGATAATAGCAGAAAGTCGAGATTCTATGCCAAAAATGTTATATTGGGTCATACTAAACTATAGATCATCTCAGAAATTATAAAAATATGAATGGAAAATAAGATTTTAATAGATATAGTGCCTACTAGTATTAAGTCCACTGTAACTGGTCTTAATAGTCTAAGCCCTAAAATTTATTATTAATAAATTTCTTTCCTAAAGTTTAGCATTTTCAGAAAAGGAAGAGAATTTTTATTAGGATTCATAAATATTTGTAAAATTTCTGCCAAATTAGGGTACATCATTCTAGGCACTTTACAGAATCAGAATATTTGAAAACCTGCATATAATTATTTATATTTCATTTTTAAATTATAATTTTTAGAAGTCAACCTAAATCATCCAGCTAATAATTAACAGTTTCACATAAAGAAACCTTAAGCAATAGGGAAATCAAAGTATAACTAACAACAATTTGAATCTTGAATGTTAAAATGTCTAGAATATGTTCAACTAATTGAACAATAAATATTCCTCTAGCAAGAGTCTACAAAATGTGTGATTTTTTAAAATGAGAGAGATAAGGTGAAAAATCACTAAAAAACATGGAAAACCAATGAACACATTCATCTATTACAAAATTTTTATTTAAATCACTGTGAATAAATTGAAAGTTAAGGGAAATTATTTAGGGAGAACTATATAATTCTTTGAAAAATGAAATTATATATCTATATTGCACTGTTCCTCCTCCCCCAAGTTTTCTAATGAATATTTACATTTTTGAAATGAAATGAAAATAGTAGTATATATATAGTCATAGATTTTTGATTTATAATTGTAGGAGACTGTGCACCAAGCTTGTGGAAGCTGTCACCAGCTCTTGAGGGAGGTGCTGGGAACAGGATAATCTCCTTGCTGGCATGGAGATGTTTGGTTTCCGGGAGACAAGCCCTCAAGTAGCTGCATGAGTTAATGAGTTGAGATCAGTGGTTAGCAAGCAGGTGTTATACATTGGACATTTGTGGTGCAGTAGGGTGGGAGTTGAGCCCGGGGAGAAAAAGCACATAGTGTGTGGCCCCCCACACCTGTTGTATAATGCTTCAATTAAAGGCCATGGCAGAGTTAGCCTGAGGCGCTCCCTGTAACATGGGAAGTCCCCCTCTCACAAGCATTTGTATCTTCAATCAATAAATGGTAGATCTATCTTTTATCAGAAACTTTCATAAAAAAATATTACATCGTATCATATATATATGTAAATTATTGTTTGTTAATTTTAAAAACTAAAAAATTAAACCCATCTTAATGGAGTATAGTATAACCTCTTTATTTTTAAAATGAGGATAATACTCACACACCTCATAGACTTGTTAAGAAGTTAAGGAGTAAATACACGGACAGTATTGACTATGCTGTCCATGCTGTTCTCAAACTCCTGGCCTCATGTGATCCTCCCACCTTCTCTTCTCGAATAGAACAATGGCTGTGTTAGAGGGTTGCATAAAAATAAGATATCATTATTACCATACTGAAACAAAATATGGTCTTAGTTGCCCTTTCTCTCATGTGACAAAAATAATCCATGATTATTTTTATGATAAAAATATTAATATTATTGCCTAGGCTAAAGCTCAGTGTGCACACTGCAGCCTAAGACTCCTAGGCTCAGGTAATCCTATTGCCTGGGCTTCCCTAGTAGCTAGGACAACAGGAACATGCCACCATACTTGGCTTTTTTTTTCTTTTTAATTTATTTTTAATAGAGACAGGATCTTGCTATGTAGCACAGGCTGTCATTGAACTCCTGGCTTTCCACCTTAGCATGCCAAAGTGGTAGGATTATGGGTGTGAGGTACCATGCCCTGCCTCTCTGCTATTACTTTATTCATGATTTTGCTGTTGTTGAATCCTGTGGCTCAATACTGAAAGTAGGCACTTTATATAATAGAGACTAAGTATATTTATTCTGAATTCTGTCTTATTATGTGTACAGGTTAGATTCTGGAAACAGCTTTGTTCAATAGGTGTATGTTACTTGCACTAAATGCCATTGACATCTCCCTCTGATAGGTTATTTGGGAGCTGGGAACATGATTGTTCATGACTATCTCTACTGCTTACAATAGTACAAGGCACATAGTAAGCTAGTGGTGTCCAACCTTTCTGTCACCAATGACCAATTTCATGGCTGACAGTTTTTCACAGATGGAGGGAGCAGGAAATAGGATTCGTATAAGGAGAGTGCAACCTAGACCCCTTGAATGTGTAGTTTACAGTACATCCTAGCATTGCAGGAGTCTAATTCCGTCCCTGGTCTGGCAGGAGGTGGCGCTCCAGTGGTGATAACAGCAATGTGAAGCTGCCCTAAATTCAGATGAAGCTTCTTTGCTCACTAGCCCACCTCACCTCCTGCTGTGTGGCACAGTTCCTAAGAGGCCATGGGCTGATACCAATCTGCAGCCCTGGGGTTTGAGACCACAGTAATAAGAAATAGATAAATATCTGACAAATGATTGAACAAATGAACAAACTGTTTTTAGTATTCTAAAGCACCCTATATTAAAAAAAAAAAACCCACATTTTTTGAAGTTTAAAGCAGGTAAAATTATTTAAATTATACTTTCAAATATAATGATCCAAAACATATTAATTTCTACTATAATTTCCAGTGATTTATCATTTTATCGTTATTCCTATTCTGCCATTCTCCAATGTGACATTCTGTGTGTTTTCTTTCCTGATCCACATAGGGGATTCTTGTTAAAGGTATTTGTTTAACATCCCAAGATAAATCATTAAAGAAATGTATGATTCACAGCATAGAAAAAAAATTGTGAGGATCCCTACACTTTTTTGTAGATGTGGACAGTACAGTCAAGTGTGATTCCAACATCCTTTTCAGTGACTTTTAGATATGTTGATATCTTGTATATCATTTTATGGGCCAAAGACTAAAATGGGTAGGCCTACATAATTCTGACATAATTCACTTGTCCATTCTTTTTATGGCAATATTGACCAATGTGCTTTAACATTGAATATGTCTAAATATTTTCTCTTCAATAATTTTTGATGTGTATCACAGTATACATTTTTTTCATAAAGTAAAAGAAAACATTGCTAAGAATTTGAATCAAAACAGAAAGTTTCACTGATGCTGAAAACTACATTGTAACAAGGTTGAAAAAATTCACTAATTTTATAAAATGTTCCAATGTCTACCTTCTCTTTCTCTTGGTCAAATAAAATTGCTCTCAATAATTCTTAACTGCAATAACTGAACTTGCTCCATTGTAACCTGAAATATTACCTCGCTAATCAGACCATACATTGAAATACTGCTAACACACTAGAGATTAAAAACACTAATGCTGAAATAAATTAAGGTTTATGATTGCCTCTATCAAAGGTCAACTCCATGAGGTCACAGATTGTTTCCTTTTAATTAGGAATTTCATCCCTAAAACATTTGCTGTGAAAAATCCTGATTAGATTAAACCTGAACATTATACAAGATGCTAAGTCCTTTATGTGCCTCTCATTCAATTCCCATGAGAAAAAGTATGGTAGCAGTTGTTAATAATTTTGAAAAGCCTAATCCCACACCCTACAATCCTAAATGCTGAAATCCACTTGGCTTCCTGAATAGCTGGGACTACAGACACCCACCACAATGCTTGGCTGTTTGTTTTAGAGATGGGTTCTCACTCTTGCTCAGGCTGGTCTCAAAGCTCAAGCAATTCACTTGCCTTGTCCTCCCAGAGTGCTAGGATGACAGCTGTGAGCCACCACACCTGGCTGTTTATTTATATTTTTAAAGAGATTATATTTTCTTATGTTTATTGGCCATTTATCTATTTTCTTTTGAAAAGCTCATGTTCATGTCTTTCCCCCACATTTTAATGCTTGTCTTCTTCTTGCTGTTTTATTTTTTTGTAAATTCTACTTATTAGCTCTTCATCAGACATAAAGCTTGAGGATATTTTCTCCCATTCTGAAAGTTGTCTATTTGCTCTCTTGATTACTTCCTTGGCTGTGTAGAAGTTTTAAAATTGAATTATGCCCTATTCATTTACTTTTGTTGTTTCTGTGATTGCCATTGGGGTCTTCTTCATAAATTATTTTTCTAGGTTAATAACTAGAAGAGTTTTTCTAACATTTTCTTCTAGAATTCTTACAGCTTTATGACCTATATTTAATTCACATTTAATCCATTTTGAATTAATTTTTGTGGGCAGTGAGAGATATGATGCCTGTTTCATTCTTTGGCATGTTGCTAGCCAATATTCCTGGCACCATTAATTGAATGGAGATTCCTTGGTATGTATTGTTGTCTACTTTGTCAAAGCTCTGTTTCCTGTGTGTGGATGGTTTAATATCCTAGTCACTATTCTGTCCATTGGTCTACATCTCTATCTTTGTGCTGATGCCAAGCTGTTTGTGGTTACCAGAGCCTTTAGTGTAATTTGAAGTCTGGTAATGAGATGCCTCCAGATTTGTTCCTTTTGGTTAAAATTGCTTTGGCTATTCGGGCTATTTTCTGGTACAAAACAAAGCATATAATTATTTTTTTTTTAGATCTTGTGAAACATAAGTTGGTATTTTGATGAGATTGTATTGAATCTGTACTGGGGGCCTGCCCTGGGGCAAGGTCCTGGAAGACCTATGGAAATGATGGTGATCAACTGGGAAAAATGAAATTATGAGCAGCGAGAGACAAAGAGACAGGACACACAGAATAGAGTTTTAAAAGGTGACACAGCAGTCCACTGCTAGCTGGTGGGTCTTCAGCAGGTAGCCCTGTATGCTTGTTCCACCCAGCCTTCATCGAAGGCTATTTTCTTATTTGGCCAAGAGGATAAACTGAGGGCAGGAATAAAAATGTCACCAGTTTCTATGACTAAGCATGCTAGTTCTTATTCCATCTACAATCATTATCTTTAAGGATCTGGGCAGTCTTGAGAATTCTGGAACCTGAGCCTTGGTGAGGGGGGTAGCCTCTGATCTGTGGTCACACACACAGATCCCTTGGGGGAGGTTAGACCCATCTAGTTTCTCTGTGGAGCAGATGCAGTGGCATCAGTCCTCCTCTAAATAATTAGTGGAAAAGAGGAATTTTCCCTCTACTTCTACCTGGAGGCATTTCCCTCTGTGGTTAGGGTACAAGCCCTCCTGCCCATATTTCAGGGTGGAGCTTTTCCCTTGATCTCTGCCCTGGCCATTATACAAATCCCCTCGATGTTTCTATGTTGAAACTCAAGGAAGCAAATGTTATAACTCTCATTGTGAGCCTTAAAGCCTTATACCATGACAGACCACTGGTTTAAGTCCTAGAAAACAAAACAAGTGAGCATGGAGTTCTGATGTCCAATGTGGCTCTAGTTGTCTTGTCTCCCAGAGACCAATTTGCCTTCTGTAATTGTTTTCTCTGGACCCCTGGCCAATTGGATTTTGTCCACCAATACTGTGGGAAGATCTTCCTCACCTACTTCACTCAGATCCAGACACTAATCATTTTTGCAATCACCCAAACCACCACACCAAAGATAAAGCTTTGTGAGGTTTCTATGTATCTATAACAGGCAAATTCCCAGCCCATTCCCCAGCTCCCCCTCCAGGGTCCCCTAGAAACTTACCCAAACTGTAACCATTGCTACCTAAGCTGTAGCCACTGTTACCCAAACTGTAACCGTTGCTACCCAAGCTGTAGCCACTGTTACCCAAACTGTAACCATTGTTATCCAAACCGTAACCATTGCTACACAAGCTGTAATCATTGTTACCCAAATTGTAACCCTGCCCTGAGCTAACTGTAACATTCTGCTTCTATACTGATTTGTTTGCTTAGATAAGTAAAAAAGGTATAAAAGACAACCTGCCCTCCACTTGTGGCTGACTGCCTCTCAGGGTGGCAGTCCCTTGAGCAGGTGTAATAAATCACCAATTAATTGCATCTAAGTGGCATCTGAGTCTATCTTTTCAGGTTACAATAGGTACAATGGTATCCTCAAACCAGGATACTGTTGACACTTAAAATTAAGTTCACCCTTTGTCAATGAGGCACCCATACACCATTTCCTTAAATCATATTTAATTTACAAATAAAGATGATAACAAGGAATAGTTCTACCTAATACAACACAACTATCCTGCATCATGATTTTGGTTAGATGTTAGGGATTAGAATTTATGGGTTTAGATTTTAGGAATGTTTAATCTTTCAGAATATTAATCTTTTGGGATTTCAATATTTAGGATTATGGTTTTCAGAATTCTGTTGAGATTATGAGGCAAACTCCAATAAGGCAGACCTCATCATAATTATTTTAAGGTGAGGCATTAAGGATATCAAATATCTGACCCAAATTGACAAATAGTGAATAAATGTCAGAGCAAGAAATAAACCTAACTTGTCAAAATATCCTTCCTCTGAGAGAATAAAATTTACTTAATTGCTTACTTTTATTCATATTCTATTAAAATTTGGCAAAAGCTTATTCATTTTCTATTAAAGTTTGGAAAGTTTCTCCTTTCCTTTCTATTTCAGCATAATCAAGATATTAGCCACATTAACTGGATGTATATGGGACTAGCTTCCTGTTTAGTAACAGGTGTTCTGTTGGAACAGAGTCTCAGCCTCTGTGTAAATTTCTAACCGCAACTTTATTTTCAAAGACACTTTTTCCTCCTCCTTATAAGCAACTATTCCCATGTTCTCTTGATATTATAGATACTTGACCATTTTACTACTCAACTTAGGTCACTTTTAGATGACTAATTTATGTTTTCAAGTATAGGTGAAAGGCCTATCTGCCTCTGGCCAAAAAAGCTGTTTGAGAGAGAGCAGTGAAAAGACTTTGTGCAGGCACACTTGTGAAAAACTGAGGCAGAATCCCAATGGCCAGGTTGGTTGTGGGCCTAAAACTCTCCCCTGACTTAAGGCCCACATGGGAGCGGAGGTTTGCAAACAAATTTGTATATGCCCTAGAAATTTCTTTATTATGCCTTGTTTAAAGATTGAAGTAACTGCCTCCAAATAGCAAGGTCAGTAGTATAGACTTTCAAATGGTCTCTTTCCTCCATAGCCTCAGGCTTCATCAGATAAGAACGAAGAAGTAATGGCTAACAACACCTTCTCCATTAAGCTATGTTAAACAGGGTTATGTTGAAAGCATCGTTAAAAGATGTATGTTGGGTGGATTATCAGAATACTAGGTAGGAGCTACTCACTAGGTAGTCACAGGATGTTTAAAGGGATTAATGAAGTCATTGATGTACAATGAGCATGTGCAGAGGGAAGTCCTTGATGTCCAGTGTCAAGTGCAGAGGGATTGTAATGAATACTAATGAGGTCATTGATGTATAGTGCACATGTGCAAAACTGACTATATAAACCAGGAGTAACATAATCAACTTGCTACTCGACATGAGAAAGCAGTGGTCTCTGGCTGTATGGCCAGGAGAATAAATAAAGTAACTGGCCCTTGGTGCCTGAGTGAGCAAATGGTCACCATTATTTAAAATACAATTTCAATAAGCAGGCTTATTTTCCACGACATTGCTTTTCCATGAGACCCTAATGGCAACATTCAAGTTCTGCCAACTTCTGACTACTTAATTTCTCCTTACCCCTTATCCTTTGCCAGGATTTCTCCACACTAGTCTTTTCCCTGTCAAATAAGAAAATATTTTGAAACTAATATGTAACTATTTAATACATTCATTGCCACATGTGTTTTGAACTGTTTTTCTAGTTTTCACATTATTTTTTGCATTACTAATACTTAATACTTTTTTTTATTTTTTATTTTATTTATTTATTTTTTTTATTGAATGATAACTATGTACATTAATGCACTTCTGGGGTATAGTGTGGGGTTTTCACATGCAATCTGAAATACTTCCATCAAACTGGTCAACACAGCCTTCATGTCATTTTCTCAGTTAATGCTTTAAAACGTTCACATTCTACTCTTAGAAAGATTCACCTGTACCCCTATAAGATAAACCTCAGAAGTGATCCCTCCAAACCCCTTCCCTCCTCCCATTCCCCCTCCCTCCTCCCTCCCCCCTCCCCATATTCTTAGGCTGGTTGGTTATCGCTATCATATAAAATGTATAAATTAGTTTCATAATAGGGGTGTGCACATTGGATACTTTTTCCTCCATTCTTGTGATACTTTGCTCAGAAGAACATTCTCCAGCTCCATCCATGTGAACATGAAGGATGTAAAGTCTCCATCCTTCTTAATGGCTGCATAGTATTCCAT
>CAUYTI010112036.1:0-17513 GCA_963575145.1 Galago senegalensis | reverse complement strand
AGATGCACCATAGGTGTGGTCCTGCCAACTACTCTCCCTCCCTCCATCCTCCCCTCCTTCTCCCCTTTCCCTTTCTTCTCTGGCTATAATTGGGTTATAGCTTTCATAAGGAAGCTATAAATTGGTTTCATAGTAAGACTGAGTACATTGGATACTTGAGATACTTTGCTAAGAAGAATATGTTCCAGCTCCATCCATGTAAACATGTAAGAGGTAAAGTCTCCATCTTTCTTTAAGGCTGCATAATATTCCATGGTGTACAGATACCACAATTTATTGATCTACTCATGGGTTGATGGGCACTGGGCTTCTTCCTTGACTTAGAAATTATGAATTGGGCTACCATAAGCATTCTGGTACATATATCTTTGTTATAATGTGAGTGTTGGTCTTCTGGATATATACCTAGTAGAGGAATTGTAGGATCGAATGGCAGGTCTATTTTTAGATCTCTAAGTGTTCTCCAAACATCTTTCCAAATGGAACATATTAATTTGCATTCCCACCAGCAATGTAGAAATGTTCCCTTTTCTTCACATCTACACCAACATCTCTGGTTTTGGGATTTTGTGGTATGGGCTAATCTTACTGGAGTTAGATGATGTCTCAAAGTAGTTTTGATTTGCAAAAAACATACCATGCTCATGGCTAGGAAAATCAACATTGTTAAAATGTCCATACTACCCAAAGCAATATACATTTTTAATGCAATCCCTATTAAAGCTCCATTGTCATACTTTAAAGATCTCGAAAAAATAATACTTCATTTTATATGGAATCAGAAAAACCTTGAATAGCAAAGACATTACTTAGAATTAAAACACAAAGCAGGAGGAATTATGCTACCAGACCTCAGGCTATACTATAAACCGATAGTGATCAAAACAGCATGATACTGGCACAAGAACAGAGATAAAGTTTTAAAGAGGTAATTTGCAAGTTAAAATAGGGTTTTTAGGGTGGTCCTTATAAGAATGGTGTTTAGACTTACAGAGACACCAAATACATACACAGGCCAAGGGATGACCTTATAAGGACAAATCAAGAAGGAAGCTACCTATAAGCCGAGGAGAAAGCCCTCACAAGAAACCAACCCTAACAACACCTTGATCTTGGACTCCCAGCCTCTAGAACTATGATAAAATTAATTTCTGTTGTGTAGGCCACCTGGCCTATGTTATTTTTTTTTATGGCAGCCCTAGCAAACTAGTACAACACAATTTGTATGAAAACCAATTTAGGATTCATTTTCTGTTATTTAGTCACAGAGCATCTTGGGCAAGCTACTTACCATGTCCGTTTCCTCATCTGTGAAATGAAAATAGTATCACCTATGTCTGTGCTGTTGAGATTAATTGAGATGGTGTAAAGCACATGCATAGTGCCTGGGATAAAGTCAACACTCGTACTTGGCCGCCACTGGTAGAAAAGTAAGAGGACAAAAGCAGGCATTGTTCCATCACCAAAGTAGAATCACTAAAAACCTTTTGGTAATGTTCTAACCATCCTATTTTTAAACACGACTGTGGTCCTATTGTATGAATTTAGATCCTGCTTCATTTTTTTCTGTGTTGTATCATAAGCATTTCCCTAGGTTACTAAAAGTAAAGAATAATAACTGGTTGCCATTTCAGTATTAGAGAATTACAATGAGACATAAAATATGTATGCAGTGGTGGATTGGAGCCAGGAGCCAGAGCTGTAGAGTCACTGAGAGACAGAGTGGCTCCCAGGCAGTGTGACTGTAACTTGACAGACTGGACTACTCTGTCCTAGGGGGGATGTGTTCGTGAGCCAGTGCTGGGGCTGCTCTCCCGGCCCAGGAGAGGCAGTGGAGCTTCCAGGTTAAGCACAGAGCTTTGGAGTTGACTGAACTATTTTAATTTTCTTATTTGCACAAAGGGATCATGTCACCTAGAAGCCACAATGACATGAGGAGCATACGCAGTACTACTAACACCAGCTAACAATATGGAGCACTTATTTTCTATGGGTGGGCACGTACTAAGCGCTGTGCAAACACGACCTCATTAAGTGAGATACTGACAATCGCTGGTTGCAGCACCTGGCACACATCAAGCCCTCGGTAAATAGTAGCAGGTAAAGGATGCAGTGAATGGCTTACTTCCCATGTAGTTTACTTACAGGGAAAGAAAGGGCCGATTATGCCAGTCTAAGTGTTTTAGAGCTCATAACATATTTCCAAATATAAAGTGATACATTGGACTTCTATTTTCAGGGGTCCATCTCACAACTTGGTTGATGTGTCTTTTCCTGAGAAATGGATCCCTCTCTTTGCACCAATAATCAGGTTTCTGATCTTAAGACGAGAAGTCCAAACTTTGATGGTGGAAAATTGACCAAACTAGTGACTGTAAGGGGCTGTTTCTTTTTTGAACTTCTGTTTCTAGTGAACTTTATTTTTAATGGCTATTTCATAGTCCACCATTTGAGGTTAACATAGTTTATGTAACCATTTCTCTATTCTAAGACCTCTAAACTTAATCCCCCTCCCCCCCTTTTATAAATCATACCACAAAGAACACCAGTGTGTATAGAAGAACACTCCCCCATCCCCACTCCTTTCAGGCTGTGGAAATGTTTCCAAACAGACTAAGCGATGCTAGAGTTGATTATCATGTTCACCAGCATGCCCTCCAAGAGTGTGAAGTTGGCTTTCCTTTTTCTCACACCTGGTTCCCATGAGCTTGTCACAGGCTCTTCAAAGATGGAGGCATTTGATCCCATTTGAGGGGGATGGGTGGGGTTGAGATGGGTAATGGGGTAATAGCAGCAGAGGATTCAAGAATGTTCCCCTGGGTATGAAATGAGCCACTGGTGAAGCTATTTATGGAGAGCACGGCCCATAAACCATCATCTCTGACTCTAATCGCCTGAGCTAGCATTGTGCAGCAGCACTCAGGAGACGTCGCCTTCAACAGCCATGTCTTAAGGGGGTGCACATGGGGCAATCAAGACTATCGAGAATGTAAGTTAAGGTTATTGCTTCCAGCGTGCACATTCCACTCGCAGGCTGATTAGTACACTGAAGAGCTCTCATTGACATTTCGTGGTTTAACATAAAGATTTCTTGTGCCTAGCTCGGGAAAGAGAGACAGATTTTCAAACAGCTGTCTAATATCTCTGTCAACATAGAAATTAAATAGATTTAGGAACTTCAGAAAAACATACGCACATTTAATGCCCAGTAATGATCAATTCCAATTTCCAGTTGCAGAAATAGAAATTGTTTTCAATGTGTTCTATGGGTTATTCCAAATAAACATCTGGCATCATTTTATTTCTTTTTAATCATTTGAATGGTGATATTATAGGTCTATCTATTTATTTGTCCAGCTATAAAGCTGATGATACCATGAAGATATTCAAATGAATCCAGTGTCTCAACCAACTTTCAAATGAACACATTAAATTGTTTTCAAGCAACCATTTTGGCTATTAGCATATATCAACTTTGGATTACAGACTTCCTCCAGACTTAATAGCATTTCTTTTTTCTTTTTTTTAATCAGTGATAACAAAAGGCAAAAACATCACCTTGACTTTGGTGTCAGAGATGTGACCATGTTTGAAGGAGGTCGATGCTTTGCTGCCTGTGCTGTACAGAGAAGACACATGGACAAGTGATCCAAAGTCCTGGTCCTGGTGTGATGCTCTGTCCGTTGACTAGTTGGTCCTCACCAACCAGCACACCCCCTCAGGCACCATGGCCAGTGGAAGGAGAGGGTTTGGATGATTAGGTCTCAAATCCCAGCTCTGCCCCACTCTGACTATGCAGGCTCCAACAGTGCCATTCACCTGAGTCTCAGGTTCTTTATCTTTAAAGTGAATTAATAATTGTAATAGTACATTATTAAATGAAATAATGTGTATGGAACATCTCAACTGCACACAGGAGATCTCCATAGACTGTAGCTGTCTCTATCACAGCAGTTCTCAATCTGTGGGTTGCGATCCCTTTGTAACAATGAAAATACAGCATGGCATTAAGAAAGTTGAGAACCACTGCTCATGAGGTAGGCACCAAAGCCAGAGAGCCCCTCTCCCCTCTGTAAGCCCACTCTGGATTAAGCTTGGGGAAGTAGGTGGAAGGGAGAGCTCTGCACACCTGCACAACCCATCCAGAGTCACAATAATAAGAGCAAAGGCAAATTAACCTGGGTCTAGAGGGCTAACGCCTTTTTCCCTCGGAGGGCCACCTCAAACAAACGAACAGTCCAGCCTTTGCTCAGAAGAAAGTGTGAATTCACAGTCAACAGGCTCAGGTGTCTGCTGAGAGCGGCAGAAACTAATCAAAATTATACATCATTTTAATAAGAGGTCACTTTGGAACCCTGAAGACAGCTATAGCTGTGGTCGATTTAGGCTAGTTTGAGGATGGTGAAGGGAGTATGCCTTTGGTCTTTAAGTCCTCTAGCTTCCCTTGGGTAATTATAAAGAAGGACAGCAGTCTGTAGAGTTACCGCTCTCTTGTTCTGGGTGGAACCCTGGTTGCAGACACACACAGCTGGGCCAAATGAAGCCAGTGACTGCGTTCAGTAAAGGCATAATGTGGCTTTCTTACCGCGTTAGATGTCCTGTTCCCACAAGAGGGCTACCTTCAGATTCCTCAACACTGGGTACTATTTCAAATGACATTTTGCTTCATCCCAACCAAGTCCCTACGAGCACCATGTCTGCTTTCTGTACTTACAGGCAACAAACATGGTGAAATCCAAATCCCGGCTCTGCCACATCCTAGCCATGCGACCATTCCCTTATCTGGGAAATGTGGATATTTACGGTAGCAACCTCAGGAGGAGAAAGAAAATAAGCTAGTGCCTGTGATGGGTTTAGTCTAGTGCACAAAGTAAGTGCCCCCCAAAATGACAGCTACTCACCCATGGTAGCTACTCATCCATGAGTTATACAGATTCTAATGGAAAGTACAAAGGGTAATTACATTTCAGCTAAGTTAGATTTGCTTTGGGCCGAGGCCTAAGCAGATAAAAAGGCTTTTGAAAGAGTCACAGAAATAATGCTGGCCCACAAGCTGAGACCCAAACGACGTGGGAAAATCCCAAAGACTGTCACTCATGCTTCCTTTTGCTTCCCTTTTAGTTTTTCTTTCTTTCTTTTTTTTTTTTATTAAATCATGGCAGTGTACATTAATACTATCATGGGGTACAGTGTACTGTTTCTATATGCAATTTGAAATACCTTCATCCAACTGGTTTACATAGCCTTCATGTCTTTTTCTTAGTTATTGTGTTAAGACATTTATATTCTACATTTAGAGAGATTCACATATACCCTTATAGAATGAACCATAGGCGTGATACCACCAATCACTTTCTCTCCATCCTCCTTCCCTCTCCCTATATTCCTGGGCTAAAATTGGGTTATAGCTTTCCTATGAAAGCTATAAATTAGTTTCATAGTAGGGCTGAGTACATTGGATACTTTTTCTTAAATTCTTGAGCTACTTTGCTAAGAAGAATATTTTCCAGCTCCATCCATGTAAACATGAAGGAGGTAAAGTCTCCATCGTTCTTAATGGCTGCATAGTATTCCATGGTGTACATGTACCACAATTTATTGATCCATTCGTGGGTCGATGGGCACTTGGGCTTCTTCCATGACCTGGCAATTATGAATTGGGCTGCAATAAACATTCTGATACAAATATCTTTATTGTAGTGTGATTTTTGGTATTCTGGATATATATCTAATAGAGGAATTATAGGATCAAATGGCAGGTTTATTTTTAGTTCTTTAAGTGTTCTCCAGATGTCTTTCCATAAAGAAAGTATTAGTTTGCAATCCCACCAGCAGTGTAGAAGTGTTCCCTTTTCTCCACATCCACACCAGCATCTGTGATTTTTGGATTTTGTGATATGGGCTAATCTTACTGGTGTTAGATGATATCTCAAAGTAGTTTTGATTTGCATTTCTCTAATGATTAAGGATGGTGCCTTTTATAACAAGCTCAGGTCTCCTAAGGAGACCTTCAAATGTCTGATAGCTCCCTCACAATCAGTGTGTTCTGGGAGGAGAAAGGTGAAAGAGACAGTCTGTGTTGGGCAGTGAGCAAAGCATGGGGAAAGTTTAAATGCTCTGTGGTCTTGAGAGGGTCTTGAGAGGATCTCTCCTGCTTTCTTTCATCTGAGACAAAGGGGCCTGGAGAGGCACTTAGTTAATGCCTGGTGTTTCCATATTTGCATGAAAGTCAACTGCCTTGCCTCTAGTCTTCACTCAAAGGTTCTCATCCCAAATAACCCAAACCTGGTTGCCCCTCTTCTTTTTTTTCTTTTCATCTTCTGACTATCACACGTAAAATGAGCAACTTCCATATCATGATAACCAAATGAGAAAGTGTAAGGGTGAGGAGGCCATGGTGGAGATATGGCTAATTCATGGCCCAGATAGTCTATCCCAAAATGTTTTTCAATAAATATTTACTGAATTCTTATCTTACTAAGTGTCCCACTCTGTTTGAGGCCCAAAAGAATATCAAAGAACAAGATAAGCAAAGGCTCTGCCCTCATGGAGCTCAAATTCCATTGAAGGAGTCAGAAAATAAGCATACATATGATATAAAGTCAAGTAGTAGCAGGTGCTACAAAAAAAAATGATCAAGCTACAGAAATAAAGAAAATAGTGTGAGGGGCTGTTTGGATCTAGAAGGGCAGGAATATCCTATAAGATATTGTGCATGGACCCAGGGGAACTCAAAAAATGAACCATGTTAATATCTGTGATAGGAAAATTCCAGATGAAGGGGATAGCAAAGGTAAAGTCGTGAAATGGAATGGTATCGAATTTGCTGTTCTAAAAAACTACAAGATATCCAGTGTCTATGAAGAAGGATGAGGGAGAAAGAGCACAGTAGAGGATAAATTTGGAGAAAAAGCCAGATCAAGTGGGACAGTGAAGAGTCTGGATTTCATCTAATTACATAATAGGGAGATGTTTAAAGATGTTGGGCCATTGTGCAAAGAATTAATTGTAGGAAGTAAAGAGTGGAATTCCTTGGAAAGACCAGTTTGGAAGCTATGAAATACTTTAACTGAGAAAAGGTTGTATTTTAGAACAAGGGAATAGAACAGATGAAATGGGGGAAAGAAGTTCAGATTCTGTGTACATTGGTGGATCTGCTCCAGATATGTACATGAGAAACAGAGAAATTAAGGTTAACTTCTAAAGGAACAAGGGTTGAATAGTGATGGTGTTTACTGGCATGAGGATGATATGAAGGAGTAGAGCTGGAAGAAGAAAATCGGTGTTGAACAAATTAAGTTACATGTCTACTACACAACCAAGTAGGGTTGCTGAGCAGGCAAGTGGATACATTCATCTGAACTCAGGGAAGAACAGCACTGGAGATAGAAATTTGGGATTCATCAATATTTAGACATTATAAAAATGATCAGGTCTAATAGCAATATTGAAAATGATATCATTTTTTCAATTAATATTCATTTTCAAAGAGTGTAGAAATCCAGAAGAAAATCTTTCTTGATTTTACAGAAAATACAATTCAGGATTTATAGGAATTGGAGATGAATGCTGAAAATAATACCAGTGTGAATCACAGATACTACACAAGATCTGATAAATCCACTATCAGAATATGAGGCCCCACAGCTAGAAACACAGTGTGTGCTTGTCCCTGACTAGAAACACTAAGTCAGATAAGAATAGAAAAGGAGGAGCTGACCTTCTACTGAACCTCAGGGCAAAAGCAGCTATTATTATTTATTGTGAAGAGATTCTGTATGGTACCCTCAGGTTGCAATCTATGAAGGCAAACCGCTTAATAGTTGATTTTACTAATTAATCATAGCCTACTCTATTTATATGCCTTTTTGTCTTTTTATTATCCTAATGCATGTGTGTTTTAACATGTAAGCCACTGTGATGCTCCTTAGAATAGAAACCATAACTATAAGTGCTTTATAAATACAAAAGTTGAGTCAGTAAGTAGAAAAATGTTACTGATTTAACAATTTTAGTGAAGAGTAGAGGACTGTGGAAATTAATCCTTCTGTGTTATCTAACAAGCCAACAAGAAAAGGGTTGGGCATTCATATTCCAACAGGTCAGTGTCAAAGCTAATATCCTGCCCTCATTAACTCCGCATTTCTTATAGCTGCTCCATTGCACAAACAATATCTTCTCTGACTCACATGTGCCTCTTGCTCTGATCTCACTTTTAGGTAAAGTTCTGGTTACATTTATGTGCTACTTGACTGGGTTAAGGAACCATCAACCCAAATAGTTGATGAAGTCATTATTTCTGGGTGTATCTGTGAGAGTGGTTCTGGAAGAGATTGTTATTTGAATCAATGAACTGAGTAAAGAAGATTAACACTTACCAATAAGGGCAGGCATCATTGGATCCATTGAGATCCCAGATAAAGCCAAATACAGAAGAAGGGCAAATTCTCTCTCCTCTTCAGCCAGAACATTCATCTTCTCCTGCTCTTGGACACCGAAGCTCTGGTTGTCAGACCTGTGGACTATGGCCTATACATCAGCAACAACTCACCCCCACCCCAAGATTCTCTGGACTCAGACCAAATGACATCACTAGCTTTCTGGGTTCTCCAACTTATAGACAGTAGATGGTAGAGCTTCTTGGCTTCCACAATTGCATGAGTCAATTCCCATATAAATATATATTTATTCTGTTTCTCCAGTGAACCCTGACTAATACAATTAGATTGCTTTGCCCTACTCTTTCTGTCACAAATGGTGTTCTCAGGAAAGATGCATTCCCTAGCAAGTAACACCGCAGATCCCAGAAGAGTCGCTTTTCACTCCCTGCCATCACACTGTTACATAGGACATCCCAGCCCCAGCCCTGTGTGAAGTCTGGTGTTCTGCTTACTAGAAAGTAATCAGATTTTAAGAGCACAGAGCTATTCCTTTTCATAAAGATGTTTATGTTTTTAATATAATATGATCAAAACATTCAATGTATAACTCATTCAAAGGTGAATTTCTTCAGAATCCATGTTGTCCTAAAACCTGTAATGACAGTGATTTTGTCAGTGCTGTTCACTGTTCTAGCAGGTGACAGTATGCCCAGTACATCATAGGCAATCAATAAATGGGCACTGTGGCATGGTAGGGGCAGGATGTTGTGATTGAAACTACAGACTCTGGTGTTAGATCACTTGGGATAAAATGCACCCCTGCCTCTTGTGTGCTGTGTGATCTTGACAAGTTACCTAACTGCTTTATTAATCAGCATCCTGGTAAGAGCAGACAGTCCCTACCTCAGAAGATTTTTGTGAGACTCCACAACTACTACAGAAAAGTTAGAATGTAATAAGCCCTCAATGTGTTATACTAAGGATGAATTATTTAGGAATTTAGAATATTATAAGTGTGATAAAAGTTCCCAGCCTCCTTACTTATTCCATTGTTAAAGTGGGCACAGGTGCTAGGATTCAGGCAGCTGCCTCTGCTCTCTTTCCTGTTTCTCCCTTCTGTGAGCTTTGTGACCTTTAGAGGCAATGTTGAAACTAGAGATGTTAGAGGTAATGTGCCTAAGTTCACTACTCCCAACCCTCAAAAAGGAGGATGTCATCTCTTATCATCACAGTCTACTCTTAGCTATTTAGGTTTCCAAGTTCTCAGAGATTCAAGTTTGGCAGAAAAAAAAAAAGGGTCAGGAGATTCACTGAATTCATTGACAGAGACCAAAACTGAAAGACTTTGCTGTAGAATGAATGGCAATCAATTTATAACCATGTTAACAATGCTCTATTTATTAATTTCTAATAAGTAAAATAAAAACTACGTGCAAGACAAAATAATTACTATCAGCTGCTTTCAGTACTGGAAAAAATCTAAAGGAAAATGTGAGTTATAGTAACAAAAGTTCTGTTTTATTTTTTCTGGTTTGTTTTCTTTGGGGAGAGGCTTGGAAACAAAGGTTAATGGTTATTTTGATTAATGGCTGATGGTGTTAAAATAGAATACAGGAGTGCCTTCCTCACAACTGTAGGGATAAACCAGAATAATGGTTTTGGTTCCACAGCACACATCTCTTTCTGACTTATGTTCTTACATTCTACAGAAGCACAGACAAGTCCTTACTCTCTGGCTTTGTAGTTCTATTTACTGGAAGAGTGGGTTTAGTTTACAAGAAGATAATCTGAGTCAATTATGAGAGTGACTATGTATAACTTTTCTCGTTACTTGTGCTCTAGTAATGCTTCCTTCATATTTTAGACAAATGACTTTGATCATACTCATGACTTCCCAAATCTCAGTGATATTCAGTTCAAGAAAAATCAGTAGATCTGCCTCTATAGTTTTCAATTTTCTCTCAAACTTTGGGGATAAAGAGGGGACTTACTTTTATCCCCATGTAGTGACCATCAGACATTACAGAACACATATAATTTAAAAATTAATTTCCAACCACTTTGAAAGCAACTGTTGCATCTATTCTATTTTGTGCATTTGGGGCCATATGGGACCCCCCTTTGTTTATTACATGGTAATGCAAATTCTTAAGTTAACAGAGTCGTACTTATGGGATGCACAGATATTAGTAGAGATGTTTTCCAACACATTTTTCTATTAGGACTTTTCTATCAGCACTAAAGATGGATGTTGTTCATTTAGAAACATAAAATTAAAATGTTTTCCAAGAAATGTTCTTAAGATGGTAAAGTTCAAAGGGGTACGATGTCATCCTTGGCTACATACTAACTCCATCTTCCAATAAAGGGCAAATGTCTCTCACAATTGTCAAAGATTCCATCAGCTCATAAAATGCCAACTGCACATAGAATTTCTAGGAGATCTTTGGACTCTCTTCTCTTTTTTTTCATTTAAATTTTTTCTGATACCCTAATACTATAGTGGAGAAGATAAATTAGTCTAATGCAGGATACTATAAAATGTTCAATTACTGCAAAAAGATATGGCCATTTCCCAAAGGCAGAAATTTAATCAAAACTAGATCAAAATGGGAAAGTGAATGACAGAATATGTAAATATTCTTACATATTTAAAGTAAAAAATGACTTTTAAAAAAAGCTTTAAAATGAAATGTATTAGAGTAGATGTACAAACACTCAGAGGCGTTCAATTTGTCCATCACCTGGTAGGATTTTAATGTTGTTCACATTTCACCATCTAATATGACAGAATCTCTGAGACTTTGCTTTTATGTAAGGATACATTTAACATTTAGGTTATTTCTCATTACCAGAAATTTTGTAGATAGCACTATTTTTCTAAAATCTCCTTACAATTTGAAGTATGAATCTTTAATAATTTTTAATTGTATTTGTTTTCTGTAAACTCAAAAAATTATTATGGATGAAAACCTAAGAAAATTACAAATGTCTGAGTTATTTTATATGCTCTTTCTTTTAAATATTATTTTGGAAACCATTCACTAAGAGCTGTGTCAAAATAAGACACTTATAGACACTCAAATAAAAAAATTGTTCACTTATCCCAAAAGAATATGAATAGTACTATTTCTTAATAGTGTTTCTGTCTATCCTTTATCTAGGTAGGCATTGTTGTGTTTCAAAGATCAGAAAATCTTTACTGCATAAATCCAAGTAAATACTCTCTTTGTATGAGATTGCTTAGTTACTGTAAATAATAATAAATTTGTTACTAAGTTGTTCATTAATCTTAAGACATCTATGGCATAAAGAAAAAGAAAGATCAAGAAATAGTAACTCAACGTTAACTACAAAATTGCACAATAGGAGATGTTCTTTCATTGAGAATCAAAATGAAAACTAAAAGATATAGGAAACTGATTTGCTAGTTGCTTCTTGTCAGAATGGTTGACCAGATAAATTATAAAACTTCTATTAGTTATCTAGAAACTTGGGGATAAGTCAAACCTTTAAGACCTAAGCTGTACAGAAAAGCAACATGATGTAATAAGAAAGAGTTAGGTTTTAGTATGACACCCCTTTTAATTGCTTTTCAATGACAGAGTTATCTCTTAGAGCTGTGGGATATTGAAAAAGTTGCTAAACTCATAATATAGTACATGGTAAAAGATGAAATTCATAGAAACAACTACTTCAAATAATAGTAAAAAACAAAATGCTCTAGTAGTTTATAAAGAGAAAAGTAGTGTCCTTAACAGGACCTTAAAAAAAATTACAAATTACTAAGAATGATATGATCAAAAATAGAAAAAATGGGCAAAGACAGAGGAACAGACTAGTTTTTTAAAAAGTACAAAGAACTAAAAGACTTCACTTTCATCAATGACCAACAATATATACTTATTGGACATAGAATATTATTCAATTATTTAAAACAGCCTAGAGAAATTTTTAATCACAGCATAAAGGTTTTTGACATATTTATGTTAAATAAAAGAGGAGGCTATCAATCTTGAAATAAGATCTCAATTTTAGAGGAAAATTTATATTTATATCAATATACAGTGTGAAGTCAAGAATGCTTATCTCTGAATTATGAAATTATGTATGATTTTAATTTAATAACTTTAGTATATTCTATGTTTTCTACAAGGAGAATTTATTACTTTTATAATCAAAAAAATTTTTTGAAACCAAAAAATATGAAAACTTTTAGACTTGGTTCTACCATTAATAAGCTAAGTGACCTAGGGGGAAGTTCTTTAATCTAATTGAGTCTCAGCTTTCCTATCCATAAAATGAGAAAATTGAACTAGATCACCTCCTGAGGTCACTTTCATTTATGTGATTTTATAAATGTATGTAGTATTATTAACAGCGTGTTATCTACAGAAAACAAAGACTAATTGAAGCATTAGCACACAAAAAAGTTATTGCACATGGGAGGAGGCACGATGGCTGACTGGAGCCAGCTTTACACAGAGGCTCCATCCAGAGGGAGAGTTAAAGGACAGAAGTTTAGCAAGTAGGCTGATGGTGTGGAGCTGAGCCAAGAAAGAAGATTGAAGAGCACACATCACCCCTATGAGGCAAGCTGTGGCCCCAAGGAAACAAACAATAGGTACACAACCCATTGCCAAGTGGCCAGGAGTCCCCTCCCCCATGAGAACAGCTCACAGTATACTTTCTACAAACAAGTAAGCAGAGTTCATATCTCTTCCTACTTTATTCCATGGGAGAGACCCTCCAGTTTTGCAGGAACTGACAACCATTTGTTAGCTCTAACTGCAACCACCCCAACACTGAGTGCAGCGGAGACAGAGATGCCAGCCCCATGAGAATTAGCAAAGCTGCAGCAGCACAGTGTGGGGCTGAGTTGCAGTTTCTGTAAACTTAAACAGCACCTTGCCTGTGGAGGAATATAGCTGGGACAAAAATGTAAATTCTCAGAGAATATAAGTAGCAGTAACATCAATCAGGGATGGGGCTGGAACTGAGTGAAACTCCCCAGTCTCCATTAAGCACCTGAGGTAGTCAGGCTTCAGCTCCCCCTGCTGGTTGGTGGCAGAGTGCAGCAGACTGGCAAGGAGACATAGATCTCCCAGTGACTCAGGCAGGTGAGTCCTGAGGCCTGGTACATCTGCTCATTAAAGGGAACTGGGTCACAGCCCTATGGAGTTACCAATGACTGGGTGTGACAGAGGTGCAAGGTGGGGAAGGAGAAATCGACCTTTCCATACTAATTCATTTACTGGATGGGCCCTTCTGACCCCACGGAGTACCAGAGCAAGTCATACTGTACCTGCCAGCAGACCCCTGCTATTTAGTTGTTGGAGACCTTTTGAACTCTCCCACTTGAGACTGGGTGCTGACTGGGGCAATTGATTTGGAACTCTTGACCTGGGCCAATCACCCAAGGACCATACAAGGTGGTACCCTGGTTTTGCTGTTGTAGGAAAATTTGATTTTCTTTTTCCATTTGTTGCCCATGGGGAGAGGGGTGTCCTAGTTGTTTGTATTTCTCAGCTGAACCTTCAACCCAGAGTTACTGATTCACCAGGTTTGGACAGAGACCAGCTGAAAACAAGATAGAGCCACTTAACCCCAACACACCAAGCAGGTTCCCAGTGTCTCAGGCCATAGTACTGTATGGGTCCTTTGCAAAGCTCTAGGGGAAAACATGCAGTCACCAGTCCCAGCTCTTGGGCAAAGGGCTGGTTATTCTAGGAGCCCCTAATTCAATTTCACCTTATCTGGTCATCTAGCCAAACAGTGACAAATAATCATGGGCACAATCAGTGGAAAAACTCCAACAACATGAATAATTAGAGTAGATCAAATCCCCCAAGGAATGACAAGGTGAACACACCAGAAGATCCCATTCATAAACAAATGGCTGAGATGTCAGAAATTGATTCAGAATTTGAATTGCAAATAAGATTAACAGAGAGGAGATAAAGATGGAATTAGAAATTCAAGGAGCATTTCAGAAGTTGTCTCAAGAATTCAATGAATTCAAAGACAAAATCACCAAAGATTTTGGCACATTGAGGCAAGAACTTGCAGCCCTCAAAGATCTAAGAAATACAGTAGAATCCCTCAGTAACAGAATGGAGCAGGCAGAAGAAAGGATTTCTGACACTGAAGACAAAGCTTTTGAATGCTCCCAAATGCTCAAATAGGAAGAGAGGAGAGCAAAAACAAATCATTCTCTCAGAGAGCTTTGGGACAATTCAAAGAA
The DNA here is from genome assembly GCA_963575145.1 of Galago senegalensis. Taxonomy (NCBI): domain Eukaryota; kingdom Metazoa; phylum Chordata; class Mammalia; order Primates; family Galagidae; genus Galago; species Galago senegalensis. The sequence goes on along the minus strand of CAUYTI010112036.1, from coordinate 2,888 downwards.
AACTAATATTTGCTTTATAGTAATTCCTGAAGCTGACAAGGTTGCTTTGAAAGTCCCAGATGTTCTAATCCAAGAGATAATCGAGGAGAACTTCCAAACATGCCAAGAGATTCTGAAATTCAGATAGCAGACAGTTTCAGAACCCCAGCACAACTCAACACAAAAAAACCATCTCCCACACACATTACAATTAACTTCACCAAAGTTAATAAGAAGGAAAAAAATCTGCAAGCAGCCAGATGTAAGAAAACTATAACCTACCAGGGGAAGAATGACTGCAGATCTCTCTGCTGAAACTTTTCAAGCTAGAAGAGGTGGTCATTGACCATTAACCTCCTAAAACAAAATAACTTTCAACCCAGGATCCTGTAACCAACTAAACTGAGTTTCATTTATGATGGAGAAATTAAATGCTTTAATGACATTCACCTGTACCATAACTAAATCAGCTCTCCAGGATATTCTTAGACCTATCCTCCATAATGATCAGTGGAATCCTCTACCACCAATGTAAACTCACTCAGAAACTTTTGATCAAATTCCAACTTCTACAGTGGTGAAAGGATTAAAAATGTCCACCGGACTTTTGCAAAACTTGTTACCCAAAATACTACAAGGTTTATCAATATTCTCAATTAATGTGAATGGTTAAACTGTCCTCTAAAGATTCACAGGTTGGCTGTCTGGATACAAAAACTCAGGCCAGATATCTGCTGCATATAAGAATCTTGTCTTAGCTTAAAAGATAAATATAGACTCAGGGTGAAGGGATGGACATCTATAATCCAGGCAAATGAAAATCAGAATAAAGCAATTTTATTCATAGATACACTAAGCTTTAAACCAAGAAAAGTAAGGAAAGATAGGATTGTCACTTCATATTTGTTAAGGGTAACACTCAACATGATAAGATGTCCATTATTAACATTTTGCATCCAACCAGAATACACCTCAATTTATAAGAGAGACTCTAGCAGACATGAGCAACTTGATTTCCACCAGTACCATAATAGTGAGAAATTTTAACACCCCGTTGGCAGAGTTGGATAGATCCTCCAAAAAGAAGCTAAGCAAAGGAATTTTAGACTTAAATTTAACCATTCAACAATTGGATTTAACAGACATCTACAGCACATTCCATCCTAACAAAACTGAATACACATTCTTCTCATCAGCCCATGGAACATCCTGCAACATTGATCACATCTTAGGTCACAAGTCAAACCTCAGCAATTTAAAAGTTTCAAAATTATTCCTTGCATCTTCTTGGACCATCATGGAATAAAAGTTGAGCTCAGTAACAACAGGAATCTGCATACTTATACAAAAACATGGAAACCAAATAACCTTATACTGAATGATAGCTGGGTCATAGATGAGATTAAGAAGGAAATTACCAAATTTTTGGAACAAAATGATAATGAAGACATGAATTACCAGAACCTCTGGGAAATTTATAGTATTGCAAGCCTTCCTCAAGAGAATGGAAAGAGAGGAAGTTAAGAACTTAATAGGACATCTCAACCAACTGGAAAATGAAGAACATTCCAACCCCAAACCCAGCAGAAGAAAAGAAATAACCAAAATTAGAGCAGCATTAAATGAAATTGAAAACAAAAGGATTATACAACAGATCAATAAATCAAAAAGTTGGTTTTTTGAAAATGTCGATAAAATAGATAAGCCCTTGGCTAAACTAACCAAGAATAAAAGAGTAAAATCTCTAATTTCATCAAACAGAAATGAGAAAGACAAAGTAACAACAAACTCCTCAGAATTTCAAAAAATCCTTAATGAATATTACAAGAAACTTTATTCTCAGAAATACAAAAACCTGAAGGAAATAGACCAATACTTGGAAGCATGCCACCTTCCTAGACTTAGACAGAATGAAGTGAAAATGTTGAACAAGCCCATAACAAGCTCTGAAATAGCATCAGCTATACAAAATCTCCCCCAAAAGAAGTCCATGATAATAAGATGGTTTCAGCCATTCAGATGGCTTCACATCAGAATTCTACCAAACCTTGAAAAACGAACTAGGAACCTATATTACTTAACCTTTTCCAAAATATAGAAAGAAGGAATACTACCCAACACATTCTATAAAGCAAACATCACCTTGATCCCCAAACCAGGAAAAGACCCAACAAGAAAAGAAAATTATAGACCAATATCTCTAATGAATATTAATGCAAAAATATTCAATAAGATCCTAGCAAACAGAATCCAGCAACACATCTAACAAATTATAATTCATGACCAAGTGGGTTTTATCTCAGGGACTTAAGGCTGCTTTAATATATGTAAATCTATAAATATAATGCATCACATAAACAAACTAAAAAACAAAGACCATATGATTTTCTCAAGTGATGCAAAAAAAGGCTTTAATAATATCCAGCATTTTTTCATAATCAGAAACTTAAGAAAATAGGTATATTAGGGACATTTCTTAACGTGATAGATGCCATCTACAGCACACCCACAGCCAACGTCATATTGAATGGAGTTGAAATGAAACCATTTCCACTTAGATCAGGAACCAGGTAAGGTTTCCCATTGTCTCCACTGCTTTTTAACATTGTAATGGAAGTCTTAGCCATGGCAATCAGGCAAGGAAAGGTGACCAAGGATATCCATACAGTGTCAGAGGAGATGAAACTTTCACTCTTCACAGATAATATGATTGTATATCTGGAAAACCCCAGGGATTCAACTACAAAGTTGATCAAGGAATCCAACAATGTCTCAGGTTACAAAGTCAACGCTCATATATCAGTAGCCTTTATATATACCAACAATAGTCAAGCTGAAAAAACAGTCAAAGACTCTATTCCTTTTATAGTAGTGCCAAAGAAGATGAAATATTTGGGAATTTACCTAAC
>CAUYTI010112034.1:0-33073 GCA_963575145.1 Galago senegalensis | reverse complement strand
CATCCTTAATCATTAGAGAAATGCAAATCAAAACTACTTTGAGATATCACCTAACTCCAGTAAGATTAGCCCATATCACAAAATCCCAAAACCAGAGATGCTGGCGTGGATGTGGAGAAAAGGGAACACTTCTACATTGCTTGTGGGAATGCTATTTCATATGTTCCTTTTGGAAAGACATCTGGAGAACACTTGGAGAACTAAAATAGACCAGCCATTTAATCCTAAAATTCCACTATTAGGTATATACCCAGAAGATAAAAAATCAAATTACAATAAAGATGTCTGTATCAGAATGTTTATTGCAGCCCAATTCATAATTGCAAGGTCATGGAAGAATCCCAAGTGCCCATCAATCCACGAATGGATCAATAAACTTTGGTATACGTAAGCCATGGAATACTATGCAACCCTAAAGAAAAATGGAGACTTTATCTCCTTCATGTTTACATGGATGGAACTGGAAAATGTTCTTCTTAGCAAAGTATTACAGGAATGGAAGAAATATTATCCAATGTACATAGCCCTTCTATGAAACTAATATATACTTCTGAAATGAAAGAAACAACTTAATTCTACCCCAAGAATATGGGAGGAGGTGGGGAAGGAGAGGGGAGAAGGTGGCTGGGTGGTGGGAGGTTGACCGGAAAGATCACCTATATTTCTATGTAACAAGGGTACAAGTGAACTTTTCTAGAAGTAGAATGTAAATGTTTTGACAGAAGGACTATGCAAATGACATGAAATTTATGTGAACCAGCTTGATGAAAGTATTTCCAAATGTATATGAAAACACTACACTGTATCCCATGTTAGCATTAATGTATACAGCTATTATTTAATAAAAAAAGAATCCAAGATACCAAAAAATTAGAATTGTGTAAAATCTGAAGTCTTGCATAATAGCAAAAAAAAAAAAAAAAAATTCCCTAGAAGAGAATACTTTCTCCAGTGAACATTTAATCTAAGGTATTATTATCAACATTAGATCCATGGTCAAAAGTGTAAATAATAGCAAGTGGTTGTGGCTTGCCCAGCTACTGAGGTGACTGAGAGAAGAAAATCCCCCAGGAGCTTGCTCTACTCTTTAGATGCCATAAAACTATACTAAGTGTGATAAATAAAGTCTATGGATACATATATATCTCAGGCAGAAGAATTGCATGAACCCAGGAGATGTAATTTTCTTTTCTTTTTTTATTTTTCTTGAGACGGAGCCTCAAGCTGTCCCCCTGGGTAGAGTGCCATGGCATCACAGCTCACAGCAACCTCCAACTCTTGGGCTCAAGCGAGTCTCCTGCCTCAGTCTCCCAAGTAGCTGGGACTACAGGTGCCAGTCACAATGCCTGGCCATTTTTTTTGGTTGCAGCCATCATTGTTGTTTGGCGGGCCCTGGGCTGGGGATTTGAACCTGCCACCTTAGGTGTATGTGGCTGGCGCCTTAGCCGCTTGAGCCACAGGTGCCGAGCCAGGAGATGGAATTTTCTATAATCTGTGATGACACAGCACTCTACAGAGAGTGACAATGTGAAATTCTGTCTCAAGAATAAAGAAAAAAGAAGAAGAAAGAGAAACTTACTTAAATGTGTCTATGCAATGTTGACTTCTGGAATGCAGCCTGAGTCTCAATGCTGTACGAAATCTCAAATATGTCAGCATAGTGACTGGAATCTTCGATGTTAAAGTAATCAACAAGACACAAATATGAGAAAACTTCTCTGACTCTAGTTGGAGGGCTATGAAATGTCCCCATCAAACATTTTCAGGACACAAGCTGAAGGGAATAGAAAATTCCACTGATTATCTTTGACCAGTAGCCTATATTCCATGACAGTCCAGGATGAAGACACTACATGGTCACCATCAATGACTTAACTATTGGTTTTGCCCTGGGTTACCATCTTTAAATTTAATCTTATTCCTACTAAGCATTCTTAGTTGCTGTCTGGGTTTGTTTTGGGGTTCAAATAGTTACAAAGAGTGGGGTATTTTACTCCACCCACAATTCCTGCTTCCTAAATTTTGTTTTGTAACCATGGCCAAGGGATTCAACAACCCATACTTTCCTTTTAACATCACAAATTTGTTATCAAATGGAAGAGTGAGTTTCATATGTAGTGCTGCTGTGGGATATTAGAGAAGAAATTGAGCCCAAAGTTTGGATAATGATGTGACAGACTTAATTTTGTGCCACACAATTCCCATTTCTACTTTTTATGATGTTTTACATCTTTCTTTAGAATAGGATTGTTTGGAAATGTAAGGGTCTCACTGAAGGTTCTCTCTTGAAAACTGGCAAGACATGTTATCCAGTAGTGTACTCCATACCTACAGTAATTTATGATAATGGGAAATATCAGCCTATCTTTAAATATCCATCAATACTGAATATCATGCTAGGTGTGTCTAAACTTTTGGCTTCTTGGTCACAATGCAGGTTGAAGAGTTTTGTGGTATCACATTTATAATACACATTAACTAATGAAACCTGATAAAGATAAAAGAGATCCATGTTTTGATAATCTACCTCCACAGATACGTAAAACAATACTGACATACTCCCAGTGTGTCAGCATGGACTGAGAATTTGACCGTCATGAAAGTCCCCAATAAGGTTTATCTTAATTAGTGTTCAATGTCTTATCCCACACATAACTACAATATTTCAGTGCTCTGGAGAGACAAATTGGGCAGATAATCTGAGCTCCCATGTTAAAGACAAGGCTGAGCAATAGAAAGAAAACCTCAACTCTGAACTACCACTGGGTTTCTACTCAAATAGAAAGGGTAGTCAGGTGTTGTATCCCTTACCTATATTTTCAGATACTCCAAAGGCTGAGGGAGGAGAATCACTTCAACTGAAGAGTTAGATGTCAATTTGAACATGGCTAAGGTTATGAGCAATTTGGCCTGCAGACAAGAGGGACAATTGGTGTCATGAAAAAGAAAGAAAGAAAGAAAGAAAGAAAGAAAGAAAGAAAGAAAGAAAGAAAGAAAGAAAGAAAGAAAGAAAAGAAAAGAAAAGAAAAGAAAAGAAAAGAAAAGAAAAGAAAAGAAAAGAAAAGAAAAGAAAAGAGTTGGATGGCAGCCAACTTTCCACAGAGGCTCCAACCCAGAAGGAGACTTAAAGGACAGAAGTTTAACAAGTAAACCAATGATCTGGATCTGAGCCAAGTGAGAAGATTGAAGAATGCACAACTTTGCTGAGGCAAACTGTGATCCCAACATACATTCAAAAGTTACAAAATTCAACAACAAGCAGATGAGAGTCCCCTCCCCCACAAGAGGGCTCACAGTTTACACCCCCACAAACAATAGCAGAGTTCAAATGACCTTCCACTCTATCCCTCAGGATAGCCCGTTTAAATACTGGACCTCGTACCCCTCCTAGGTGGCCATGGTACTCTCCTGCCAGGCTCAAAACTGTAAAAATGTAAAAAACTGTATATATTCTCTACCTGCAACTTTGAATTCTCAGACTTTCCTTCACTTTCACCTTGAGGTCAGGAGGTCTGTCACCCATGGAGTCCAGATTGTGGGATATTTTCTTGAGAGGAATGAAGAATAAAGGGCTGTTACTGGTCTGTGCTCATTCTGTGGCATGAGTGTAAGGAGCACAGTCATTTGAGAGGGAATTATACAGGAGCTGTGTTATCCTGAGATGCAAAGCATCCTCAACACACACACTCCTGAGGCTATTCCAGACAGACACACCCTGTCTCCCTTGGCTACCAATAAAAGGTGGGCATTTTGGCAGAGTGAACTTGGGAAGTTTTGTGAGTAAAGACTATTCCTAAGGGTGGTACCAACCTGGGCTGAGTGTGGGCAGAGACCACAGACTTCCAGGGAGGGCTTAGCCAAGAGAATGCTTCACTGAGCCTAGTAGCACTCAGCATTCAGGGGATTATATAAGGATTAAGGCAGGGGACAGGCAGAGACTGGAATTGACACCTGAGTATAAACTTTAATTGCTTGCTCCCCAGGGATGATTTTATTTTTTTTTATCAGCTCTAGCAGTGTTTGACCTGCAGAGGAATTTATCCGGGACAGAAATAAATCATGTGAAGTTGCTCTGTCCTATTCTGCCAGCAACATCAAACAGGTGTGGGGCTCAAACTGAGTGAACTGCCCAAACCTGTATTGAACACTCAAGGTCCCACTGCTGGACTCATCTCCTAGTGACTCAGGTAGACATAAATCCCAGGAGCAATTGCTCACTGGAGTGAACAGGATCACAGCCCTGTGGGATTACCAGTGACTGGGTACAAGGTGGGAAAGAAGGCAACAACCTTCCCATACTAATTCATTTGCTGGGTGGGTTCTTCTGTCCTCACAGAACACTGCAGCAAGTCATATCTGAGCTGCCAGCAGACTCCTCCTATCTAGTAGCTGGAGAATTTTTAAACTCTCCCACCTGAGATTGGTGCTGACTGGGACAACTGATTTTGAACCCTTGAACTAGGCAAATCACCCAAAGACTATCCAAAGTGGCACCCTGGATGTATGGTTGAGGGAAGGTTTCATTTTGTTGCCCCATTGTTGCTTGGGGGGAGAAAGAGAACTTAATTACTGATATTTCTGAACATCTGAGACTTTAACCAAAAGTAACGGATTCACTAGTGTAGTACAGAGACCAGCTGAAAATATGACAGAGTCACATAGCCACAGCACACCAAACAGGTCCCCAGTCTCTTAGGCCAGGACACTGTATGGGTCCTTGACAAAGCTCAAGGGGAAAAGCCAAATAGGGTAAAATAATCATGTGGTGGAAACAGCGGACAAGCTCTGGTAAAATGAATAACCAGAGTAGGTCAACCCCCCCTTAATAAAGGATGTGCTGATAATATGAATAACCAGAATAGATTAATCCCCCAACAAAGGGATGTAGCAGATGAAACTGAAGATCCCCTTCATAAACAGCTGGCTAAGATGTCAGAAATTAAATTCAGAATTTGGATGGCAAATAAGATTAATAGAGTAAAGGCAAAGATAGTATTAGAAAATCAATGAACATTCCAAAAGCTCACTCAAGTATTCAGCGAATTCAAAGATGAAACCACCAAAGATTTTGAAATGCTGAGACAAGAGATTCCAGCCCTAAAAGATCTGAAACAATATGATACAATCCCTTGGTAACAGAATGCAACAGGCAGAAGAAAGGATCTCAGACTTATAAGACAAAGTTTCTGAACATGCCCAAGTGTCCAAAGAGGAACTGAAATGGAAAGCAAAAAAGAATCATTCTCTCAGAGAGCTAATATTCATCTTACAGGAATCCCTGAAGGTGATGAAGTTGGTTCACAAAGCACAGAGGCCCTACTTTATAAAATTATGAAAAAAAAATTTTCCAGCTTTGCCAAGATATCCTTAAATTCAGATAGCAGACAGCTTCATAACTCCAGCATGACTTAACCCGAATAAGCTGTCCCCCAGACACATCATAATTAATTTCACTAAAGTTAATATAAAAGAAAAAATACTGAGAGCAGCTAGACATAAAGAAAAAAAAAACCATAACCTACAAGGAAAAGAATATCAGAATGACTGCAAATCTCTCTGCTGACAGATTTCAGGCCAGAAGAGGGTGTTAATTGACAGTTAATCTCCTTTAAAAAAAATCTTTAAACCCAGAATCCTGTATTCAGCTAAACTGAGTTTCACTTATGATGGAGAAATTAAATACATTCACGTGTTAAATAAATTTTCCATAACTAAACTAGGTTTTCAGGATATTCTCAGACTCATCCTCCACAATGATCAGTGAAATTCTTCACCACAGAGTAAACTAACTCAGGAACTATTGATCAAATTCTAACTTCAACAGTGGTTAAGGATTAGAAATATCCACTGGTCTTTTGAAAAACTAGATACCCAAAATTTACCTGGCTTATCAATAATTTAAATTAATGTGAATGGCTTAAATTGTCCTCTAAAGAGGCATAGATTGGCTGATTGGATGCAGAAACTCAGACTAGACATCTGCTTTATACAAGAATCTCATCATAACTTAAAAGATAAATATAGACTCAGGGTGAAGGGATGTTCATCTATATTCCAGGCAGATAAAAAGCAAAGAAAATCAGGTGTTGCACATTTATTTGCAGATACAATAGGTTTTAAATAAAAAAAAAAAGTAAGACAGGATAAAGATATCCATTTTATAATTGTTAAGGGCAATTCTCTATATGATGAGATCTAAATTATCAATATCTATTGCACTAACCACAAAGCACCTCAATTTATAAAAGATACTCTAAATGGCATGAGCAACTTGATTTCTCCCAGCTCCATCATAGTCTGAGATTTTGACACTCTTTTACAAGTGTTGGATTAATGCTTCTATAAGAAGCTTAGCAAATAAATCTTAGATTTAAATTTAATTATTCAACTGTTGGATTTAACAGACATCTACAGAACATTTCATCCTAACAAAACTGAATACACATTTTCTTCATCAGTCCATGGAACAACTCCAAAATTGATCATATTTTAGGTTAGAAGTCTAATCCTAGCAATTAAAAAAAATAGAAATTGTTTCATGCATCTTCTTGGACCATCATTGAATAAAAGTTGAACTCAGTAAAATCAGGAATCTGCAGATTCATACAAAAACATGGAAGCTAAATAACTTTATGCTGAATGATAGATGGGTGAGAGACAAGATCAAGGCGGAAATTACCAAATTCTGAGAACAAAACAATAATGAAGACATGAGTTATCAGAACATCTGGGATACCACAAAGGCAGTCTTGAGAGAAAAATTTATAGCATTTCAAGTCTTCCTCAAGAGAATGGAAAGACAGGAAGTTTACAACTTCATGAGACATCTCTGGAAACTGGAAAAGGAAGAACATTCCAACCCAAATTCTGTAGAAGAAAGGAAATAAACAAAATTAGAGCAGAATTAAATAATATTGAAAAAACCAGATTATATATCAGATTAATGAATCAAAATTTTGTTTTTTGAAAAGATCAATAAAATGGACAAACCTTTGGCCAACCTAACCAAGAAAAAAAAAAGAGTAAAATCTCTAATTTCATCAGTCAGAAACAGTAAAGATGAAATAATAAAGACCACTTAGACATTCAAGAAGTCCTTACTGAATATTACAAGAAAATTTATTACCAGAAATATGAAAATAAGGAGGAAAGCCTGCCACCTCCCAAAACTTAGATTAAAGAGGAAATATTGAACAGGCCTATGTTAAGTTCTGAAATAACACCAACTATACAAAATATATCTAAAAATAAAAGCCAAGGACCAGATGGATTCATGTCACAATTCTACAAATCCATTAAAGAGGAACTAGTACCTATATTACTCTTCCTTTTGCAAAATATTGAAAAAGATAGAATACTACCCAACACATCCTATGAAGTAAACATCACCTTGATTCACAAACCAGGAAAAGACCCAATAAGAAAAAAAAAATTATAGACCAATATCACTAATGAAAATTGATGAAAACTATTCAACAAGTTCCTAAAAAATTGGACCCAGCAACACATCAAAAAAATTATACACCATGACCAAGTGGGTTTTTATCCCAGGATCTCATAAATGGTTCAACATACATATATCTATAAATATAATTAATTACATAAACAAATTGAAAAACAAAGACCATATGATTCTCTCAATTGATGCAGAAAAACCTTTTGATAATATCCAACATTCTTTTGTGATCAGGACACTTAAGAAAATTGGTATTGAAGGGAAAATTTTTAAACTGATAGAGGCCATCTAATGGAAACCCACTGCCAATATTGTATTCAATGGAGTTGAATTGAAATAATTTACACTCAGATCAGAAAAAAAGGCAAAGTCTTCCATTGTCTCCATTTCTCTTTTACAGTGTAATGGAAAGTTTAGCCATCAGAATTAGGGACGAAAACTCAATCAAAGTTATCCATGTAGGGTCAGAAGAGATAAAACTTTTGCTCTTCACAGATGATATGATTGTATATCTGGAAAACACCAGGGATTCTAGTACAAAACTCTTTGAAATGATCAAAGAATACAGCAGCATCTCAAGTTACAAAATAAATACTCCTAAATCTGTAGCCTTTATATACATCAACATTAGACAAGCTGAAAAAACATTCAAGGACTCGATTCTGTTCATAGTAGTGCCAAAGAAGATAAAATATTTGGGCATTTACCTAACATGAAATGTGAAAGATCTTCATAAAGAGAACTATGAAACTCTAAGAACAGAAATAGCTGAAAATGTTAACAAATGGAAAAATATACAATGATCATGGCTCAGAAGAATCAACATTGTTAAAATGTCCGTACTACCCTAAGCAATATATAATTTTAATGCAATCCCTATTAAAGGGATTGTCATACTATAGAAATCTAGAAAAAATAATTCTTCATTTTACATGCAATCAAAAAGATCCTTGAATAGCTAATACTTTACTCAGAAATAAAAATAAAGCCAGAGGAATCATGATAGTAGACTTCAGACTATACTATAAATTAACAGTGAACAAAATGGCATGGTACTGGCAGAAAAACAGAGAGGTAGATGTATCAAAGAGAATAGAGAAAAAAGAGATGGATCCACCTACTTACTGTTACCTGAACTTGGATAAGCCAATTAAAAACATTGAGTGGGGAAAAGATTCACTATTTAAAAATTTGTGTTGTGTGAACTGGATGGCAACCTGTAGAAGACTGAAACTGGACCCACACCATTCACCATTAACTAAGATACACTTTCATTGGATTACAGATTTAAGTTTAGACATGAAACTATGAAAATACTATAGGAAAGTGCAGGGAAAACACTTGAAGAAATTGACCTGGGTGAAAATTTTATGAGGCAGACCACGCCCCCAGGAAATTGAAGGAACATCAAAAGTAAACTGTTTGGGACCTGATTAAACCAAAAAGCTTCTGCACAACCAAGAACACAGTAAGTAAATAAAGTAGACAGCCCTCAGAATGGGAGAATATATTTGCAGGCTATGTCTTCAACAAAGGTTTAATAACAAGAACCCACAGAGAACTCAAACATTTTAGCAAGAAAAGAACAAGTGATCTCATCTCATAGTGGGCAAGGGTGTTGAAAAAATTTTTCTCTAAAGAAGATATATGCATGGCCTACAGATATGTGAAAAAATTCTCACCATCCTTAGTCATCAGAAAAATGTAAATCAAAACTACTTTGAGATATCACCTCACTCCTGTAAGATTAGCCCATATCACAAAACCCCAAAACCAGAGATGTTGGTGTGGATGTGGAAAAAAGGAAACACTTCTACACTGCGGGTGGGAATGCAAACTAATATGGTCCTTTTGGAGTTACATTTGGAGAACACTTAGAGAACTAAAAATAGACCTGCCATTTGATTTTGACATTCATTTATTAGGTATATATCCAGAAGACCAAATACCATATAACAACAAAGATATTTGCATCATGACATGTTTATTGCAGCCCAATTCATAATTTCTAGGTCATGGAAGAAACCCAAGTGCCCACTGATCCATGAAGGAATCAATAAATTGTGGTATATGTAGGGTTAGAAGAGATTAAATTTTGGAAACAATTGAATAAAACATTGAATATTATGCAGCCCTTAAAAATATTGAGACTTTACCTCCTTCATGTTTACATGAATTGAGTTGGAAAATGTTCTTAACAAACTATCTCAAGAATGGGAGGAAAATTATCTAATTTACTCAGACCTATTATGAAACTTGTTTGTAACTTTCATATGAAAGCCATGACTTAAGTATAGTTTAAGAAAAGGGGAGAGTAAGAGTAAGGGAGAGGCATGTGTGAAGGGACGGTGATTGGTGGGATTAACTTTATGGTTTATCTTACAAGGATACAAGTGAATCTTTCTAAAATTAGAAAATAAACCTCTTAACACATTAACTAAGAAAATGATATGAAGGTTAGGTTAATCAGTTTGATGAAAATATTTCAAACTTTATATGAGAACACCACACTGTATTCCATGAATGCATTAATGTACACAGCTAAGATTTATTTTAAAAAAAGAAATAAATGAAAGAAAGAAAAAATAATAAATTATACTAGGTACAGTTTGCAAGAGCAAAATTATAAGGCAAGGTCAATACCTAGATGGAATACAGGACTAAATAAATGAGGAGAGTTACTGTCCCCAGAGCAAGTTGGGAAGAGTGAATTGGGACACATTCATTTTTGGTTTGTTCCTTAAAACACTTCCAGTTCATCTGATGGGTCAGAGTTCTCCAGAGATAGCTGATAACTGTTCTTAGACTGGTTTTGGCAAGGGAATATTGGCCCAGATTGAAAAATGCAACAGAAGATGTGGAGTGTATAATCTGGATATTTTACTGGGCATAAAAAAAAAAAAAACCTGACTTGAGTCAAGAAGTCACTGAGTGTGCAGTTAAGAGTGACTACAATATTCTAAGATCCCAAAGATTCAGAGTTGTGTAAAATCTGAAGTCTTGACTAATAGGTTTGTAGGAATAAAATTTCCTTATGAAAGAATAATTTCTTCAGTTAACAACTAATATAGGGAAAATTTTTCAAAAATATTTACATGCTCAAAAGTAATAATAATAGACAGGCTTTGTGGCATGTACCTGTAGTCCAAGATACTCAGAAGGCTTAAAAAAGTAAATAACCTAAGCCCAAGAGTTAGAGGTTGCTGTAGTCTGTATACACCAGAGAACATTATTTATTATGATAAATAAAGTAACTCTTAGTTTTTATCAAAAAAATGAAGTAAAAATAGGTGTAACTCCAATACAGACAATTTTTTCCATTTATTTATTGAGACAGAGTCTTGTTTTGTCACCCTTGATAGAGTACCCGGGTATCACAGTTCAATAAGCCTTCATCAAGTGAACCTATTACCTCAGCTAGCATTCTGCATAAAATCTGGCTGTTTCTTATACTTTAGAAATGGGTATATCACTAGTGCTGAAAATAGTCTCCAATTAAAAAGCTCAGAGATACAACAGATTGGGTCTCCCTATCAGTCATGATGACAGGCATGAAGAACCACCCTTGGCCACAAAACCTTGTTTCCAAAATATCCCATCTTCGATGTCTGAAGTGGAGCTTCACCATTAGTGAGGTGAGATCAAAAATGGTTCTAGTCAATATGCAACAAAAAATACCTGGGCATAGAGGTAGGTGTTTGTATTTTAAGATACTGGAGAGGCTGATGCAAAAGAATCAGCAGAGTCAAAGAGATAGAGGTCTCTTTGAACTTTGATGGCACAGAATTCTACTGAGAATGTCAAAGTGAAACTATGTCTCAAAAAATGAATAAATAAATGAATAAATAAATAAAGAGAACAAAAGGCATCCTACTTAAGTGTTTCTATGCCATTTTTCCCAACTGGAATGCATCTTGAGTATCACTACTGTACAAAATCTCAAATGTTGTGTAAACCTACTAACTTGAATGTCAGCCATTAGTGTAATCAATTAGACAGAAATAGGAGTTCACTTCTCTGTCTGTGGATAGAGGGCTAAGAAATGTCCTTGATCAAACACTTGCAGTAAACCAGCTGAAAGTAGCAGAAAAGTCCAGCGAGTACCTTTGACCAGAAGCCTAGGTGCAAAGACCAGGATGAAGTCACCACTTGGAAACCATGCTTGACATCACAATGGGTAGTGCCCAAGTTTGCCATTTTTCCCCTTAATATTATTTCTGGTATGCATACATAGTTGCTGTTTGGGTTTGGTTGGGTTCAAACTGTTACAAAGATTGAGTTTTTTTCCACACTTAATTCATGCTTCCTAAAATTTGTTTTGTAATCATGATCAAGGGATTCAGAAACCCATTCTTATCTTTTCAAGTCACAGATTTGTAATCAAATAAAATAGTGTGCTTTCTACCTAGTGCTTCCCTGGGAAATGATACAAGAAGAAATTATGCCCAATGATTGGAACATGATTTGACAGACCTAAATGGTATGCCATATAATTCCCAGTGATACTTTTCATGATGTTTTACTTCTTTCTGTAGACTTGGCACTGTTTTAGACAGTTGGTGTGCCAGCAAAGGTTTCCTCTTGAAATCTTGTGAGGTACTTTGTTCAGTCATTTATTCCATACATGCAATTATTTATGATATTTATGGGGAAATATCAGCCTATCTTTAAATTTCAATTAATCTTGAATTCCTTGCTAGGTGTGTCTAAACATTTGGCCTCTTGGCCATAATGCACATTGAAGAGTAGAGTTATGTTGGATGACAAATACAATACACAATAACTAATGCAACCTGAAAAAGTTAAAGAAGATCTAGGAACAGTTGTAATTACCTCCCATCATGGATATGTATAACAGTCTTAACATACTTCCTATGTGTCATGGAGGCCTGAGGATTGGACAATCCTCAAAGTCCCCCATAAACCTATTTCATAAGAAGATTTCAAAGATTCATCCCATACATGACTAAAATATTACAGTGCTGGGGGCAGGCAAATTGGGCAGATTTTCTAATTTCTCATGTTAGAGACAAGGCTCAGCAAGAGAAAGAAATCCTCAGCCCTTATCTCACACAGGGTTTCTAATCAAATATAAAGGGTAGTCAAGTGTTCTATTGCATAACTGGGTTTCCAGCTACTTCAGAGGCTGAAGGAGGAGAATCACTTCAACAAAAGAGCTGTATGTCTTTGTGTGCAAGGCCTTGGACATGGACAATGTAGCCTGGGGAACAGAGTGAGACCCTGTGTCATAAAAAATAATGAAAAACTTTGGAAAGGAAGAAAGAAAGAAAGGGAAAGAAAGAGGGAGATAAAGAGAGACTAATTGGACTAATTGGAACAAGGGTATATTAGCCCAGATTAAAAAGTGCAGCAGGAGGAGTGGAGTGTATAATCTGGGTATTGTTGTGTGCATAGAAAAAC
Source organism: Galago senegalensis (assembly GCA_963575145.1). NCBI lineage: Eukaryota > Metazoa > Chordata > Mammalia > Primates > Galagidae > Galago > Galago senegalensis. Next base: position 20,196 of record CAUYTI010112034.1, on the reverse strand, counting down.
CTGACTTGAGTCAAGAATTCACTGTGTGGTCAGTTTAAAGTGACTAAAATAATCTAAGATACCAAAGGGATGGAGTTGTGAGAAATATGAGGACTTGACTAATAGGGGTTGTAGGAAAAAAATTACTCTGTGAGAGGATAATTTCTCCAGTTGACATCTAATCTAGGGGGAAATTTTCAGCACTATATCCGTGATCTAAAGTAAACAGAATAACCAAGCTTTCTCTTGAGCAATTGTAGTCCCAGCTGCTCAGGAGGCTGAGAGAAGAAAATCACCTAAGCCCAAGAGCTGGTGGTTGCTGTGATCTGTAGACGCCACAGAACTTTACTGAATGTGGTATATATGGTAAGTCTCTGAATCTATTTTTAAAAAGTGACAATGAGGAATAACTCCAATACAAATGTTTTTCTTCATTTACGTATTGAGAGTCTTGTTTTGTTGCCTTTGTTGGAGTACCCTGGTATCATAGCTTACAGCAAATGCCCAGTGCTCTCATTAAGTGAACCATAAGTTGGCATGGCAGGAGCCTACATAAAATCTAGCCATCTTTTATTCTTCAGAGATTGGTATCTCACTAGTGCAGAGGATGGTCTCCAATTCATATGTCCAGACAACCCAAATGACTGGGGATCTTAAATTGTCATGATGAGAAGCATGAAGAAACAACCCCAGCCACAATACTTAGTTTGAAAAATATCCTGTCTTTGATGTCTGAAATGGTGGCTCGTCATGATGGTAGTTAATTAGAAAATTGTCTCAGAAAATCTGCAACAAATGTAACTGGGCATTGAAGTTAATGCCCAGTAACTGGGCTTGAACTAATGCCTGTAGTTCAAGCTACTGGAAAGGGTGAGAAAATAGAATCGCCTGAGTCCAGGAGAAGGAAGTTAGTGTGAGCTGTTGTGGCACAGCACTCTGCTGAGTGTGATAAAGTGAAACTCTGTCTCAAAAAAAAAAAAAAGAGACAGAGAGAGAGAGAGAGAGAAGAATATCCTATTTAAGTGTCTATATGCAATTTTATCATCTGAAATTCAGCTTGAGTCTCACTGCTCTACAAAACCTCAACTTTTGTGTCAGCCTTATGGCTAGAATCTTAGCTGTTCATGTAATCAAAAAGGCAACAATGGAAGATTACTTCTCTGTCTTTGGATGGAAGGCTAAGAAATGTCACTTGCAGTACACCAGCTGAATTGAGCAGAAAATACCAGTCAGTATCTTTGACAAGAAGCCTAGATCAAATTGACATTCGAGGATGAAGACACTACATGGGCACAATGGATTATGTCACAATAGGTGTTTCCCTGGGGTACCATCTTTCCATTAATCTGATTCCTGCTAAGCAAGGATAGTTGCTGTCCATGTTTCTTGTTGAGTTCAAATTGTTATAAAGAGTGGAGTTCTTCTTTCCACATTCAATTTCTGCTTTCTAAATTTTATTTTGTAACTATGGTAAGGAATTAAAAAATACATCTTTTGCTTTTCAAGTCACAGATTTGTAATCAAATGGAAACATGTGCTTTATACCTGGTCCTTCCCACAGATGTTATACAACAAGAAATTGAGCCCAATTATCAGAAAATGATTTCACAGACATAATTGATACACCACACAATTCCCAGTTCTACTTTTCATGATGTTTAACTTCTTTCCCTAGAATCGGGTTGTTTTGTGTGGTATGTGTCCCACTGAAGTTATATACTATGTGTGACATAACTTTGACTTCTTGGATACAGTGTATGTTGAATAGATATGTTGGATCACACTTACAATACTGCACAACTAAAGAATCCTGACAAGGATAAAAGACATACATGAATAGTTATGATGATATCCCACATGGATAAGTAAAGGAGTCCTGACATACTCCCTATGTGTCACTGAGGCCTGAGGATCAGATAATCCAGATATCCATAAGATAGTTCCCTATGGAGTATTACCATCTGAAATGCAACTTGAGTCTTAATTTTATACAAAATCTCAACTGTTGTGTCAGCCTATTAACTGGAATCTCAGCCTTTAATGCATGGATGGCTAAGAAATGTTCTGGATCTAACACTTGTAGGACACCAGCTGAAGTGAGCAGAAAATTCCAGCGAGTATCTTTGACAGAATCCTGGATTCCCTGATAGTCCAGGATGAAGTCACTACATGGTCACCATGGATGACATCATATGGGTGTTTCTCTGGGTTACCATCTTTAAGCTTAATCTTATTCCTTCTAACCATGGGTAGTCGCTGTCTGGTTTTGTTCTTGGGTTCAAACTATTACAAAGATTATGGTTCTTTTCTCCCCCCTCAATTCCTGCTTGCAAAATTTTGTTTTGTAACTATGGCCATATGATTCAACAAACTAGTGCTACACAAGGATGTTATAGCAAACAAAATTGAGCCAAATGATCTGACAATGATTTGACAGATTTAAATGGTACAAAACAAATTTTTCATTTCTACATTTCATGATGTTTTACTATTTTCTTTTTTTTAATTTTGATTTTATTTATTTATTCATTTAATTTTTAAAATCATAGCTGTGTACATTAATGAAGTCATGGGTAGACTGTCTTGGTTTTACATATAATTTGAAATATTTTCATAATACAGGTTAACATAGATTTCAGGGGCATTTTATTAGTTATTGTGTTAAGAGATTTATATTCTACATTTAGAAAGTTTCACATGTACCCTTATAAGATGCACCATAAGTGTGGATTCACCAATTACCCTCCCTCCACTCATCCTTCCCTATCCCCTCCCCTCCTTCTCCTTTTTCCTTGTATTCTGGGGTGATAATAAGGATATAGCTTTCATATTAAAGCTATAAATTAGTTTCATAGTAGGAATGAGTGAATTGGATACTTTTTGTTTTATTCTTGAGATAATTTGCTAAGAATAATATGTTCAGCTCCATCCATGTAAACATGAAGGAGGTAAAGTCTTTATCTTTCTTCAAGGCTGCATAATATTCTATAGTGTACATATACCACAATTTATTGATCTATTCATGGGTTGATGGGGACTTTGGCTTCTTCCATGACTTGTCAATTATAAACTGGGCTGCAATAAACTTTTGGGTATAAATATCTTTGTCATATTGTAATTTTTCACCTTCTGGATATGTAACTATTACAGAAATTGCGGGATCAAACAGCAGTTCTATTTTTAGTTCTCTAAGTGTTCACCAAACATCTTTCCAAAAGGAAGATATTATTTTGCATTCCCACCAGCAATGTAGAAGTGTTCCCTTTCCTCACATCCACTCCAGGATCTCTGGTTTTGGAATTTTGTGGTATGATCTAATCTTACTGGAGTTAGATGATATATCAAAGAAATTTTAATTTACATTTTTCTGATGACTAAGTATGATGAGCATTATTTGATATGTGTGTAGGCCATGCAGAAGTTGTCTTCAGAGAGTTTCTCTTCAAGTCCCTTGCCCACCCTGAGATGGGATCACTTTTTCTTTTCTTGCTAATATGTTTGTATTCTCTGTGGTTTCTGGATATTAAACCTTTGTTGGAGACATAACCTGCAAACATTGACTCCCATTCTGAGGGTGGTCTGCTTGATTTACTTACTGTATCCTTGGCTGTTCAGAAGCATTTTGTCTTGGTCATGTCCCATTAGTGTATTTTTGATGGTGCTTCAGATGCCTGGGAGTTCCTCCTCATAAATTATTTGCCCAGGATGACTTCTTCAAGTTTTTTCCTATGCTTTCCTCTAATATTTTTATAGATTCATGTCTTAAGTTTAAATATTTAATCCAGTTAGTGTCTATCTTATTTAATGGTGAAAGCTGTGGGTCTAGTTTCAGTCTTCTACAGGTCGCCAGCCAGGTTGCCCAGCAAATTTTGTTAAATAGGGAGTTTTTTTCCATTTAATGTTTTTAAATGGATTGCAAATTCACATAAGGGTAAGTAGCTGCCTTTGTCTCTTGGTTCTCTATTCTCTTCCACCCATCTACCTCTCTGTTTTTGTGCCATTAACATGGTGTTTTGATCACTATTGATTTAAAGTATAGTCTCAGATCTGGTAGCATGATTCCTCCTGCTTTTTTTTTTTTTTTAATTCTAAGTAATGACTTGGTTATTTGAGGTTTTTTTCTGATTTCACATAAAATGAAGGCTTTTTTGTTTGTGTGATCTGTAAAGTATGACAGTGGAGCTTTAATAGTGATTGCATTAAAATTGTATCTTGCTTTGGGTACTATAGACATTTTAACAATGTTAATTCTTCCCAGCCATGAGCATCTTATGATTTTCCATTTGTTAACATTTTCAGCAACTTTATAGAGTTTCCAATTTTATATGTAGATATCTTTCATGACTTTTGTTAGGTTAACTCCAAAATATTTCATCTTCTTTGGCACTACTGTGAAAGGAATCAAGCCCTTGACGTTTTTTCCACTTGACTGTTGTTGGTATGTATAATGGCTATCAATTTATAAGTGTTGATTTTGTAACCTGAGACACTGCTGTGTTCCTTCAACACTTCTAAGAGTTTTGTAGTAGAATACCTGGTGTTTTTCAGGTATACAATCAGATCATCTCTGAAGAGTGAAATTTTGATCTTTTAACACTATAGAAACACCAGTGATTGCCATTTCTTCCCTAATTGTGATGGCTAAAACTTCCATTACACTGATAAAGAGCAGTGGAGACAATGGGCAACCTTGCTTGGTTCCTGATATGAGGGTAAATGATTTCAATTTAACTACATTCATTGCAATATTGGCTGTGGTTTTGCTGTAGATGGCCTCTATCAGTTAAGAAAATGTCCCTACTTTACCAATTTTCTTCGGTGATCTTATTGTGAAGAGATACTGGATATTATCAAATATTTTCTGCATCAATTTAGAGAATCATATAGTCTTTGTTTTTTTTTTATTTCCTGAATTATATTTATAGATTTACATCTAATGAAACAGACTTGATACCCTGGGATAAAACCCATTTTGCTGTGGTGTATAATTTTTTTGATGTGTTCCTGGATTCCATTTGTTAGGATTTTGTTGAATATTTTCACATCAGTATTCATCAGTGATATCTGTCTATAATTTTCCTTCCTTGTTGGGTCTTTTCCTGGTTTAGTGATCAAGATGATATCTGCTTCATAGAATGTGTATTCCTTCTTTTTCTATATTATGGAAAAGTTTAAGTAATATAGGTATTAGTTTCTCTTCAAAGGTTTGGTGGAATTTTGACATGAAGCCATCTGGTTCCAGGCATTTCTTTCAGGGAGATTTTTTTTATAGTTGATGATATATCAGAACGTGATATAGTCCTGTTCAATATTTACACTTCATTCTGGCTAAGTCTTGGCAGGTGGAGCTTGCAAATATTGCTAAACTTCCTTCAGATTTTCATATTTCTGAAAATAATATTTCTTATAATATTCTTTAGAATTTTTAGAATTTTGAAGGGATATGTTCATCTTTATCATTTCTTATTGATGAAATGAGAGATTTTACTCTTTATTTCCTGGTTAGGATGGCCAAAGATTTATCTATTTTATTGACCATTTTGAAAAACCACCTCATTTATTTATTGATCTGTTGTATAATATTTTTGTCTTCAATTTATTTAATTCTGATCTAATTTTGGTGATTTCTTTTGGTCTCCTGTGTTTGCATTGGAATGTTCTTCCTTTTCCAGTTGCTTGAAATGTCCCATTAAGTTGTTAATTTTCTCTGTATCCTTTCTGTTGAGGAATGCTTGCAGTGCTATAAATTTTCCTCTTAGGACTGCCTTTGCTGTATCACAGAGGTTTTGATAAATTATGTCTTCTTTATTCATTTTTTCTAAAAATTTGATAATTCTCTCTTAATCTTGTCTCTGGCCCAATTGTCATTCAGTATAAGATTATTTAGCTTCCATGTATTTGTATGAGTATGCAGATTCCTGTTATAACTGAGTTCAACTTTATTCCATAATGGTCCAAGAATATGCAAGGAATAATTTCTATTCTTTTAAATTTTATGAGGTTAGACTTGTGACATAAGATGTGATTGATTTTGGAGTATGTTCCATGTACTGATGAGAAAAATGTGTATTCATTCTTGTTAGGATGAAATGTTCTGTAGAGTTCTCTTAAATCTAAATGTTGAATTATTAATTTTAAATCAGAAAATTCTTTGCTTAGCTTCTTATTGGAGAATGTATCCAACAATGCCAAAGGAATGTTAAAACCTGTGACTAAGAAGGAGCCAAAAGTAATAAAATTGTCAATGCCTGTTAGAGTGTGTCCTATAAATTGAGGCTTATTCAGGTTAGGTTTAGACATATTAATAATTGAAATCTCATCATGTTGAGTATTAACTTAAGAAATATGAAGTGACCATCCTTATTCTTGCTTACTTTTGATGGTGTAAAGCCTATTGTATCTTCAAAAAAAAATTGCAACACTTCCTTTGTCTGCTTTCCATTTGTCAGGAATATAAAAGACCACATATTTAGCCTGAGTCTATATTTATCTTTTAAGGTAAGATAAGATTCTTGTATGCTGCAGATATCTATCCCAAATTTTTATATCTAGTTAGCCAACGTGTGCCACATCAGAGGACAATTTTGGTTATTCACATTAATTGAGAATATTGATAATCCTGGGCAAATATTAGGTATCAAATTTTTTGAAAGTCCAGCAGATATTTTTAAACCTTTTGCCACTTTGGAATTTGAAATTGAACAAAAATTCCTGAGTGAGTTTATTTTGTGTTTGTGTATTACCCTGGTCATTATGGAGGATAGTTCTGTGAATATCCTGGAGAGCTGATTTAGTTAGGGAAATTTTTTTCCATATGTGAATGTCATTACATTATTTCATTTTTTTTTAATCATAAGTGAAATTCAGTTTAGCTAGTTACAGGATCAAGGTTAAAATTATTTTGTTTTAGAAGATTAAAAGCCGATGACCACCCTCTTCTCACTTCAAATCTTTCAGCAGAGAGATCTGCCGTCATTCTAACATACCTCGATAATAGGTTATGGCATTTTACATCTGACTGCTCTCAGATTTTCCCCTTCATATTAACTGCTGTGAAGTTAATTATGATGTGCCTGAGGGATGTCATAATCGGGTTGAGTTATGCTGGGTATCTGAAACTGTCTACTAACCAAATTTGAGAATTTCCTGGGATGTCTTCAAAGTTATATTTTATAAATTTGTGAAGAAGAGCCTCTGTGCTTTGTGAAAAAAACTTCATATCCTTCAGGAATTCCTATAAGGTGCATATTAAATTTCTTGGAATTAAGCAAGGTCTCTCTGAGAAAATGACTTGTTTTGCTATCCATTTCTCTTCCTCTTTGAGTTCTTGGGAGAGTTCAAATGCTTTGTCTTCAATGTTAGAAATCATTTCTTCCGCATGCTCCATTCTGTTCCTGAGGGATTCTACAGAATTTCTCAGATTTTGAATGCTACAAATTTTTGTCTTAATATGTAAAAATCTTTGGCAATTTTGTCTTTGAATTCATTGAATTCTGAGAGAACTTTTTAAATGCTTCTTGCAATTCTAATTCTAATTTCGCTTATATTCTATTAATCTTATTTGAAATCCAAATTCTAAATTTGATTTCTGACTTCATAGCCATGTTTAGAAATGGGATCTTTAGTTGCATCTGCTATATCCTTCCTTGGGGATTTGACCTACCTTGGTTATTCATGTTACCAGAATTTTTCCCCTAATTTCTCCCCATGTTTATTTTACAAATTTTGTCTAGATGATCTGATAAGGGGAAGCTGGGTTGGGAGATTCAGGAGTAGTGTTTAACTAGCACTTTGCCCAAAATCTGGGACCTTTTTTCCTAGTATCTGTACCTTTTTTCCTAGAGCTATGCCAAGGATGCCACAGTTCTATGGCCTGAGAAAATGGAAACATGCTTGGTGTGGTAGGGCAAATTGGCTCAGTCTTGTTTTCAACTGTTCGCTGTCCTACTCTAGTGAATCAGTTACTCTGGGTTGAATCATCAGCATTAGAGATATATTATCAACGACATCACCTAGCCCCACAGGAAACAATTGGAAAAGAAAAATCTAACATTCCCACAACCACACACACAGGCTACAACTTTGGATAGTCCTTGGGTGATTGACCCACTTCAAGAGGTCCAAATCAATTGTCCCAGTCAGCACTGGTCTCAGGTGAGAAAGTTTAAAAGGTCTTTGGCAACTAGATAGCAGAGGTATGTTGGCAACTCAAGTGTGACTTGCTCAGGTGTTTCATGAGGTCAGAAGAACTCACCCAGCAAATAAATTCCTCTGGGAAGTTTGATGCCTCATTCCACACCTCTGTCACACCCAGTTACTGGTAACTTCACAGTGCTGTGACCCAGTTCTCTCTAATAAGCAGATGATCCAGGGGTTTATGCCTGCTTGAGCCACAAAGAGATCTATGTTTCCTAAGCCATGCCAAAGTTATCTGCCAGTATCTGGCAGGGGGAGGTGAGGCCTGACAACCTTGGGTGCTTAATGGAGGCTGGGGTGGTTCACTCACTCTCAGCTTCACACCTGATTGATTTTCTGGCAGAACTTGTCAGAACAACTTCACAGTATTTGTTTTTGTCCCTAGCAGATCAGACCCAGTCTAGGCTGTGGTTTGTTTTTGGGCAGGCACGGTTAGAACTCATACTCACCTATCAGTTCCAGCCACTGTCTGCCAGCCTTTGTGTTAGATATGATCCACGAAAGACCTGGTGCCTCTTAGGCTTAGTAAAGCATTCCTCTGGCTCAGCCCTGCCCTACATGTAAATTCTATTCCCTATGCTCTGCCCACTACCTTTTACTCATAGGGCCTGAGCTTCTGGCTCAGATTCATTCTGCCAGTGGCTGCCTCCAGAGAAGATATCCAACTTCCTCTGGTTGCCCAGAGAGACAGGGTATGTCTGTCAGGAATAGCCACTGGAGTGTGAACCCTATTGTTCCAGCTACTGTTACTGGTGTTCTGCAATTCAGGGCACCACTGGGCCTGTATTTTTCCCTCTCAGATGACTCTCTCCTTACTCCCATGCCACAGAATCAGCACTGACTAGCAATAGTTCTCACCCTGTCTACGTCTCTAGACAAAATGCACATTAATCTGGACTCCATAGTGGACAAACTTCCAGACCTCACAGTGAGAGGGCAGGAGAGTGATGGGAGTGCAGAATTGTAGACAGAGAATGTATTTTACATGACACCCCAGTGGGGGTAGGAAGTCCAGTTTTTAAGAGGGTTTCTCCCATGGGAAAGAATGAGAGGAAAATTAAATTCCGCTCACTTGTTTTTATGGAATATACTGCCAGTTATTCTTATGGAGCAGGTTCCTCTCATATGCTTGGCAATTAATTTTGTACCTTTTGTATATAATTTTGTGGTTTCATCTCGCATCAGCACAGTGGATGTGCAATCTACAACCTTCTTTCTTGGATCAGCTCAAAACCATTTGATTGTTTGCTAAACTCCTCTCTTTTAACTCTCCTCCTTCACAGCAGCATTTGTGGAAAGCTTGTCTTGAAACTGCCTCTAATTTACTTCCTCTGAAATAGCCTTGTTTAAAATGGTAGTATCTCACTAAAGATTCCCTCTCAAAATCTGGTCAGGCACTGTGTCCAGTAGTGTACTCCATAGCTGGAGATATTTATGATGATCATGGGAAATATCAGCCTATCTATAAATTTTCATCAATCCTGATTTCTGTGCTAATTGTGTCTATTGTTTTGTCTTCTTGTGCACATGCCACATTAAAGAGTTATGTAGAATCACACGTATAACACAAATTAACTACTGAAACTTGACAAAGATTAAAGAAATTCATGCATAGTTGTGGTGATCTCCCACCATAAGTGTGTAAAAAAGTCTTAACATACACCTATTAAGACACCGAGAGAAGCCTGAGGATTGAACTATACTCAAAGTCCCTGAAAAGCTCATTTCTAATGTAGAGCTCAATGACTTATTCCATGCAAGACTAAAATATTTCAATGCTCTGTGTAGCCAAATTAGGCAGATCCATTGAGATCCCTTGTTAGAGACAAGGCTGAGCAACAAAAAGCCAACCTTAGCTCTGATCTCCCACTGGGTTTCTACTTAAACAGAAAGGGTATTCAAGTGTGGTATCCTTTACCTATAGTTCCAGCTGCTCTAGGGGTTGAGGCAGAAGGATCACTTCAATAGAAAAATTGCATGTGATTTTTGCAATGCTGACATCATGAACAAACTAGCCTGAGGTTCAGAGTAAGAGTCTGTCTCAGGAAAAATAATGAAAAAAGAAAGAAAAAGAGAGAGAGGGGGAGAGATAGAGAGAGAGAAGAAAATAAAAGAAAGAAAGAAGAAGGGAAGGAAGGAAGGGAGGAGGGAGGGAGGAAGGAAGGAAGGAAGGAAGGAAGGAAGGAAATTTTGCTAGATACAGTTTTGAAATGTGAAGTTATGAGGAAAAGTCAGTAGGCATTGGAATACAGAACGATATAAAGGAGAAGATTTATTGTAGTACTGGGGCAGGAGGGAACAGTGAGTCAGGACTAGTTTGTTTGTGGTTGGTTCGTTAAAAGACTGCCGGTTGAACTGATCGGTAGGGGTTGTCCTGATAGGTCTAGTCCCTGGTCTTGAAAAGATTTGGGCAAGGGAATATTGGTCCAGATTTAAAAGTGGAACAAAAAGAATGGAGTGTATAATCCGGATAATTTAGTGTGCATAAAAAGAAAACCTGACTTGAGTCAAAAATTCAATGTGTGGGTACTATAGAGTGACTACAAGAATCTAAGATAAGGGTCATAGTTGTGTAAAATTGAAAGTCTTAATTAATAGGCATTGCAGAAAAAAAATTGCCTATGAGAGAATTATTTCTACAGTTGACACCTAATCTAGGGGAAATTTTTCAACACTAGATCCTTGGTCAAAAGTAAAAATAATAGCTAGTTGTTGTGGTGTGAACCTGTAGTTCCAGCTACTCAGGAGACTGAAAGAAGAAAATTGCCTAACCCCGAGAGTTGGATGTTCCTGCAATCTGTAGATGCCAGAGAACTTCTCTGAGAGTGATAAATGAAGTGTCTGTTTCTATGATAAAAAATGTAAAAATGAGGAGTAACTCCAATACAAATTGTTTTCTCTATTTATTTATTGAGACAGATTCTATTTTTGTTGCATTTGGTAAAGTACCCTGGTATCAAAATGTTCCCATCAAGCAAACCTATTCCCTAAGCTGGCATGCCTGGAGCCTGCATAACATTTGGGCTGTTTTTATTCTTCAAATATGGGTATCCCACTAGTGCTGAGACTGGTATCCAATTCAGAAGATCATACAATCCAACTGACTTGTGCCTCCCAAATTGCCAAAGCAAGAGACATGAACCACCCCTGGCCACAAACCCTAGGTTGAAAAATATTCCATCATTGATGTCTAAAGTGGTGGATCAACATGAGGGTGGAAAATTTGAAACTAATCCCAGCCAAGCTCCAACAATAAATAGCTGGGAAATTATACCTGTATAATTACAACAATAATACCTGTATTTCATGCTACTGGGAATACTGAGGCAAAAGAATCTCCTGAGCTCAAGAGATGGAGGTTTCTGAGATTTGCAATGGGAAAGCACTCAGCCAATAGTGACAAAGTGAAACTCTGTCTCAAAAAAGAAAAAAAAAGAACAGAGATTATAGAATTTAAGTGTGTCTGTGCTGTTTTACCATCTTGAATGCAGCTTTATTTTCACTACTGTGTCAGCCTAGTGACTATAATCTCACACATTAACATAATCAATAAGGTACAAATGGAAGATCAATTCTCTGTATTTCGATGTAGGGTTAAGAAATACCCTGGTTCAAAATCTTACAGGACACCAGCTGAAGTGAGAAGAAAAGTCTTGTGATTATTTTTGACAAAAAATCTAGATCCCACAACATTCCAGGATGAAGTTACTACATCCTTACAATGCATGACATCACAATTGGTGTAGTCCTCATTAACCATCGTTAAGCTAAACTTTATGTTTGTTAAGCATGCATAGTTGCAATGTGGGTTTGTTGTTGTATTCAAAATGTTACAAAGAGTGACATTTTTTTCTCCACACTCAGTTTCTGCTTCCTAAATTTTGTTTGGTAACCATGGCCAAGGTATTCAACAACACATCCTTTCATTTCATTAAACAGATTTGTTATCAAATATAATAGAATTGTGTATAGCAAGTGCTGCCCTGGTATGTTATAGAACAAGAAATTAGGCACAATGATCTGATAATGATTTGTAAATGGTAAATCACAGAATTCCTATTTCTACTATTTCTATTTTTCATGATGTTTGACTTTTTTCTCTAGAATAAGCTTGGGATGGTAGGTAACTCACTGAAGGTTCCCTCCCAAAATCTGGTGAGGCATTGTATCCAGTACTGTACTCCAGACCTGCAGTTTTTGATGACAATGAGAAATATCACAATATCTTTAAACATACATCAATCCTGAATTCCGTGCTTCGTGTGTCTACACTTATCGCTTATTGGCCACAATGCACATTGAGGAGTTATGTTGGATCATACATATAATATGCAATAACGAATAAAGCCTGATAAGGTTAAAAGAGATCCATGCAAAGTTGTGGTGATCTCCCACCACAGATATGTAAAGCATTCCTGACATGTGTAAAGCATTACATTCTCTGTGTCACCAAGGCCTGAGGATTGGACAATCTGCAATGTCCTCAATAATCTCATTTCTCAAGTTCAGCACAATGACTGACCCCAAACATGATTACAAAATTTATATACTCTGGGCAGCCAAACTGGGCAGATCTCCTTAGCTCCTGTGTTAAAGACAGGGCTGAGCAATTGAAAGAAAACCTAAGCCGTAATTGCCCACAGGGTTTCTTTTCAAATAGAAAGGGTCATTAAGTGTTTTATCTCTGATGTACATTTTCAGCTACTCCAGAGGCCAAAGCAGGAGGATCATTTTACCTGAAGAGTTGGATGTCATTGTGTGAAATGCTGAGGTCATGAATAATATAGACTGGGGAACAGAGTGATAGTCTAATGAAAAATAAATAAAGTGATATGAAAGAAGGAAAGAAAGAAAGAAAGAAAGAAAGAAAGAAAGAAAGAAAGAAAGAAAGAAAGAAAGAAAGAAAGAAAGTTAGTTAGTTATGATGTTAGGTATAGTTTCCAAGAGTGAAAATACAAGCCAAGGTCAGTAGGCAGATGAAATACAGGGCTACATAAAGGAGATTTATTGTGGTCCCCAGGTGGAGGAGGAAACATTGAGTTAGGACAAGTTCACTTGCAATTGGTTCCTTAGGGTACTACCAGTTGATCTGATGTGTAGTTTTTCTCCAAACATGTTTTGTCCCTGTTCTTGAACTGATTGGGGCAAGGGAATATTAGGCCATATTGAACAGTACAACAAAATGGGTGGAGTTTAGAACCTGGATATTTTAGTGTGCTTAAAAAACCTGACCTGAGTCAAGAATTCAATCTGTGAGCAATTTAGTGACAACAAGAATCTAGAATACAAAGGGGTTAGAGTTGTGTAAAATCTGAAGTCTTGAGTAATAGGGTTTGTGGGGAAAAATTTTTGCTATGAGAGATATTTTCTCATTTTGCCATCTAATCTATGGGAAGAATTTCAATATTAGGTCTGTGGTCCAAAATAAAAATAATAGAAAGGTATTGTGGCATGCACCTATAGTCCCAGTTACTCAGGTCCATATTAGAAGAAAACCATCTATGCCCAGGTGTTTGGAGGTGGCTGTGATCTGTAGATGTAAGTCTATGTCTGTAATATATATATATATATATATATATATATATATATATATATATTTTTTAAGAAACGTAAAAGTTGGGAAAACTCTAATAAAAATGTTTTTTTTTTCCATTTATACATTAAGACAGACTTGATTGTTGCCTTTGGTAGAATACCCCAGGATCAAAGCTCACAGAAAACTTCAAGTGTTCTAAAGTGGATCTATCCCCTCAGTTGGCCTGGAAGAAGCCAGCATAAGATCTAGTAGTTTTTTTGTCTTCGAGATTTGTATCTCACTCGTGCTGAGACTGGTCTCCAATTCAGAAGCTCAGACAATCCAAATGATGGGGATTCCTAAATTGCCAAGAGGAGAGACATTAAGAACCACCCCAGGCTACAAAACCTAGTTTGAAAAATGACCCATACTCAATGTCTAAAGTGGAGGCTAAACATGATGGTGGTGAATTCAGAAATAGTGCCAGTCAATCTGCAACAAAAAAAAGCTGGGTATTTAAGTGTGCACCTGAAGTTTAAACTACTGGGGAGGCTGAGCAAAAGAATTGCCTGAGTCAAAAAGATGGAGGTTTGTGTGACCTGTAATGGCACAGCACCCTACTGAGAGTTATAAACTGAAACTATCTCAAAGGGAAAAAAAAAAGCATGAGTATAATGTGTCACTATGTAATTCTACTATCAGGAATTCAGCTTGAGTCTCACTGCTGTACAAAATCTCAACTTTTTTGTCATTTTAGTAACTGCAATCTAAGATAAATGTAAGCAATTAGGCACAAGTGGGAGATAACTTCTCTGTCTGTGGATAGATGGTTATGAAATGTCCTGGATCAAACACTTTTAGGACACCAGCTGAAGGGAGCAGCATAGTCCCAGCAGTATCTTTGACTAGATGCCTGGAATCCATGACATTCCAGGATTAAGTCACTACATAGTCACCATGGATGACATCACAATGACTGTTGCCCTGGGTTACCATCTTATTTTTTGTTTACTTGGGTTTTTTATTTTCTTTTTTAAAATTTGTTTTTATTAAATATTAATTTTGTACATTGATGCATTTATGGGCTTAGGATACTGCTTCAATATACTATATAAAATGTTTATATTGAGCTAATTAACACATCCATAAAAATTATACTCATTTCTTAGTACTTTTGGGATGTACCATTGCATAATGCACATTAAGTGAGATCCCCCAAATACCCTCCCTTCTCCCATATCTCTTGTCCCCTCTCCACTCTCTCCTTTTGATTTCTCCTTTCTGGACTATAGTTATGTGTTGCCATTTGTATGAGAGTATAGGGGGTTATGAATTGATTTCATAGTAGTATTGAGTACATTGGATACATATTTGTTTTCAATTCTTGAGATACTCATTAAGAAGAACATGTTTCAGATCCATCTAGGTAAACCTAAAAGATTTGAAGTGCCCATCTTTTTTTACAGCTGTATAATATGACCTGGTGTACATATACCACAATTGGCTAATCAATTCATGGGACATTGGGCACTTCGGTTGTTTCAATGGCTTGGCTATAATGAATTGGGTTCAATAATATTCTGCTGCAAATTTCTTTTGTTGGTATAAGGGTCTCACAGAAAAGTAATGATGCTGAGAATAAGCATGCTTATTGAAATTGTGTTTTAAATAAAGGTGACAATCTTCTCTCTCAGGCAAAATGGGGAGGTTATTTGTGGTTTGTTTATATAGGGAATTTTGTACATGCGCACAATACAACAATGATCTTATTGATCCATTGAAACATCATGTGACTAGCTTCTGATAATACACTCAACATACATCTTTTGATATAACCCTATCAACATAACCCAATGTAACATAACTTAATGGAGAACATGCTGTTAGCCATTACCTGTTTTTTTCTTATCTGATGAAGCCTGAGGGTATTGAGGAACAAGTTAGATTGAATACCTTCCCTTGCTGACCTTGCCATTTGGAGGTTACTTTGAATATTTAAGCAAGGCATAAATAAACTTCTTGGGAATATAGGAATTTGTGTGCAAACATTTTTTTTTCATGAAGACTTTATGTCAGGGGGGTTTTGCTGGACCATTTTATAAGGAATTCTCAGGCTGGACTGCTGACCATTCTTTCATGAGCCCAGGTTTCATCTGTGCCATAAGATAACTGCATGCATTGGGTAAATTACTCTTCTCTTGAGGTCTCCTAGCACATTTTGATTCTCAGACCCATCAGCAAATGACCTTCATCACTTGCCACAGATCAGAAAAGGTTTCTGATGGCTATCGGGCCAGTTTTCTAAAAGGCCTTATGAAGTCAACCTTAACACCTTAACACAATCTAGACATCTCTGGAAATGCTATTACAGCCAAAGCTTTGGTCATGTTAGGCACACAATCAACCAGACCACATGGGATTATGCCTCAGTTTCTCACAAGTATGCCTGCACAAAGTCTTTTCACTGCTCTCTCTCAAATGGCTTTTTTGGCCAGAAGCATATAGGCATTTTGCCTATAGTCTTTGTTATAAAATAATTTTTGATCATTTGGGTGTATACCTACTAGAAGAATTGCAGGATCAAATGGTAGATCTACTTCTAGTGCCTTGACTGTGCTCCAAACATCTTTCCAAAAGGGTCATATTAGCTTACATTCCCATCAATAGTGTAGAAGTTCACCCCTCTCTCCATAACCATGCCAACATCTGTAGTTTTGAGAGTTTGTGATGTGGGCTAATGTTACTGGAGTTAGATGATAATCCAGAATTGTTTTGATTTACATATACCTGATGATTAAGGATGATAAACGTTTTTCATATGTTTGTACACCATTATCCTGTCTTATCTGAGAAGTTTCTGTTCATGTCTCTTGCCCACATAATAACGGAGTTACTTATTTTTTCTTATAGCTTACTCTGAGTTCTATGTAGATTCTAGTTATCAGAACTTTGTCAGGAGCATAACCTGCAAAAATCTTCCATTATGAAGGTTTGCTTCTGTTTGCTTTACTTACTGTACTCTTGGCTGTGCAAAAGATTTTTAGTTTGATCATATCACAATAATGGATTTTTGGTGTTGCTTCAATTGCCCATGGGGTTTTTCTCATAAAATATTCTCCCAAGCCAATTTCTTCAAGTGTTTTCCATTTACTCTCTTCTAGTATTTTTTATATTTTCATGTTTTAAGTTTAAATATTTTACCCAGTGAGAATCAATTTTTGTTAATGGTGAAAGGTCAGTTCCAGATTCAGACTTCTACAGTTTGCCAACAAGTTTACCCAGAACCATTTTTTAAATAGGGAGTTTTTACCCCACTGAATATTTTTGATAGGCTTATCAAATTTCAAATGACTATAAGCAGCTGTATTTATCTCTTAAGAGTTTTCTATCCTGTTCCATAAATCTACTCTTCTGTATTTGTGCCAGTACCATGCTGTTTTCATCAATATAGATTTATAGTATAGCCTGAAGTCTGGTAATGTGTTGCCTCCTGATTTGTTCTTATTTCTGAATGTATTTACTATTTGAGGTTTTTTTGTTTTTTTTTTTTTACTCCATATAAAAAGAAGTATTTTTTTTTTCAAGTTCTTTAAAGTATGACAATGGTGCTCGAGCAGGGATTTTATTAAATCTATAGATTGTTTTGGGTAGTATGCACATTTTAACATTTTTCATTCTACACAGCCATTAGCATAGTATATTTTTTCTATTTTTTAGGATCTTCAGCTCTTTCTTTTCTCAAAGTTTCTTATTTCTTTTTATAGAGTTGTTTCATTTCCTTTTAAAGGTAAATTCGGGATATTTTGTTTTCTTTGGCACTTATGTAAAAGGAATAGAGCTCTTGATTGTTGTTTCAGCTTGACTATTGTTGGGGTACATAAAATCTACTGACTTGTAAGTATTGATTTTGTATCATAAGACATTGCTGTATTCCTTCTAAGAGTTTTGAAATTGAGTCCCTGGGATGTCATCAGTGCAGAGTGAGAGTTTGAGCTCTAAACCCTTTTTAAATACACTTGATTGCCTTCTTTTTCCTGATTGTTATAGCGCAAACTTCCATATCTATCTTAAATAGCAATGGAGACAGTGGGCATTCTTGTGTTGTCCCTAATCTGAGTGAAAATGTTTTCAATTTTACACCATTCAATACGATATTGGTATTGGGTTTGCTGTAAATGGATTTATAAGTTTAAGGATTGTTCCTTCTATGCCTGTTTCCTTAAGAATTTTGATTATGAATGGATGCTGGATATTATCAAAGGTTTTTTCTGTGTCAACTGAGAGAATTAAATGGTCTTTATTTTTATTTTATTGATGTGATATATTATATTTCTAATTTTGTGTATGTTGAACCTAACTTGTAAACCTAGAGCAAAACCAACTTGATCATGGTGTATAATTTTTTGATGTATTGTTAAATTCCATTTGCTAAGATCTTATTGAATATATTTGTATTGATATACATTAATGATATAGGTCTAAAATTTCTTTTCTTTGTTGGATCCTTTCCTGGTTTTGGTATCAGAGTCATTACTTGATAGAATAAGTTGGGAAAAATTTCTTCTTTTTCTAGGCTTTCACAAACTTTTATAATATAGGTACTATACCTCTTGAAATTTTTGAGAGAATTTTTCTGAGCCCAGGAGACAGAGGATTATGTGAGCTATGACGTAACAGCACTCTACCAGGAGTGAAACCTGAAATGTCTCCAAAAAACAAACAAACAAAAAAGAACAAAGAACATCCAACTTCAGTGTCTCTATGCAGTTTTACCAACTGGAATGAAGCTTGAGTCTCACGGTTGTAGAGAAATTTCAACATTTGTGTCAGCCTAGTGACAGAAATATCATTCATTAATGTAATGAATAAGGCAAAATGTGAAATCACTTCTCTGTATGTGAAAGCAGAGCTAAGAAATGTTCTGGATCAAACACTTTCATGACACCAGCTTAATTGAGAATAAAAGTCTATTAAGTATCTTTTACTAGAATTCTGTATCCCACAACATTTCCGGAAGAAGTCTCTACATAGTCTCCATGGATGACATCACAATGAGTGTTGCCCTGGCTTCTGATATTTAATCTTTATCTTATTCCTGTTAAAAGGTCTGGTTTTAACCCATCCCGGTTTTTATTGGATTACAACTTTTACAAAGAGTTAGGTTAGTCTTTAGACACTCAAGTTGTGTTTCCTAAATTTTGTCTTGTAACTATAGCCTAAATTTTCAACAACCCTCCCTTTACTTTTAAAGTCATGGATTTGTAATAAAATAGAAGAGAGTGTTTTACACCTAGTGCTGTCCTGGGATGTTAGAGAAAAAGAAATCGAGCCCAATGATCAATCAGTCAATTACTTGACAGACCAAAATTGTATGTCACACAATTCCCAGTTCTAATTTTAATTATATTTTACTTCCTTGTCCAAAAGACGTTTGTTTTGGTTGTTAGTTATCTCACTGAACGTTCCCTCTCAAAATCTGGTGTGGAATTGTGTTCAGTAGTGAACTCCTTACATTCAGTAATTTACAATGATCATGGTAAATGTCAGCCTATTTTTAAATTTCTATCAATCCTAAATTCCATGCTAGGTGTTTCTGAACTTTTGACTTCTTGGCCACAGTGCTAGTTGAACAGTATTTTGGGATCACACCTATAGGACAGAATAGCTAATGAAACCTGATAAGACTAAAATAGATTCTTGTAGAGTTGTGGTAATCTCTCATCACACATATTTAAAACATCACTGACATAATCCCTATGGGTCACCAGGGCCTGAGGATTTGACAATCCTAAATGTCCCCAATAAGCTCATTTCATGAGTAGAGCTCAATCACTTATTTCATGAATGAATACAGTATTTTGATTCTTTGATGAAGAGATCAACAACCCACACTCAGATATGGCAGTTGACTGCAAGTGCTCTCCTAGGAGAATGGCTATGAGAAGGATGTCTTTCATGATTTAGTTCCTGCCTGCAGCCTGCAGAAATGCAGAGACACTCTCACACAGGAATACTGGAGAGCCAGACCAGGATTGCTGCTGGAAGCTTGAATGCCTGTCTAGAGCATTCCATGGTTGTTCTATGCCCTTCCCTCATTAACATTATAATCTCTTGTTTCAGTTCTAAAACACCTTAGGCTAAGAAAGAACAGACAGCCAATGTCTTTTATGTTTTTACCCAAATAAAATCAAGTGTATATATTTTCTTCAGCGTTCACACTGAATAGTAACCTTAATGGTAGTTTCCTGATCTTACTTCACTTCTTTTTATTTATTTATTTATTTATTTATTTTTATTAAATGATAGCTGTATACATTAATGCAAACATGGGGTACAGTGTAGTGTTTTCATATACAACTTGAAATATTTTCATCAAGCTGGTTAACATAGATTTCATGTCATTTGCTTAGTCATTCTGTCAAAACATTTATATTCTGGTTCTAGAAAAGTTCACTTGTACCCTTCTTAGACAGATATATAGGTGATCTTTCGAGTCACCCTCCCAC
>CAUYTI010112032.1:0-13287 GCA_963575145.1 Galago senegalensis | reverse complement strand
ACCTATTGCCTATTATGGGAGCTGTTCAAGGGAACTGATACTTATTGCCTATTATGGCAGCTGTCTGTCTTAGGTGACTCAATTCAACGGTTTAATGGCTGTGCAACCAGGGGTGGGGGAAGCAGCAGGGAGTGGCCCTGCGGTTTCAAAATGGCGCTGGTGTGGCCCTTACACTATGTACAAATGACTCAATTTAAAAAAAAAAGATAAAGAAAAAAGAAATCTATTTTCTTCTGCAAAATTCACCACGTCTTCATGTAAATATAAAGGGCTTCACTTTTCTGTCATCAATACTTAAATGAGTGGTAAGTTCTACAATCTTAAGATCCAATGTTGAGCCTAGGCCAGTGGAAAAATACTCTGAAAGCCACCCCACCCTAAGCCCGGATATCAGAACCTCACACCCGGAGGCCCCATACCCCACCCTAAGCCCGGATATCAGAACCTCGCACCCGGAGGCCCCACACCCCTCCCTCAAGCCAATTTCCCCGAACCGGCACCTGAACCGGCACCTAAAACAACGGCCCTGAAAAGTTCCCGCTTTTCGCCATCCCAGGCCCTAGCGAGCTTCAAACCCACCAATAAGAAATCCCCCCAAACCCCCACACCCCAGACCCCACCTGCGTGTGGTTTTCAGCTTTAAAAACAGCCTGTAACAGACACATGGGGTCCTTCCCCCTTGTGACTGAGGGACCCAGACGCATCTGTGAATAAACTGCCTCTTGCTTTTTGCATCGAAAAAAAAAAAAAAAAACCAAAAAAAAAAAAACAAATCTTTAAAATAATTCCACTGTAGTAAATAGATATTGAAGAGTTTCTAGGGCCAATTTTCTAGATACATGTTCTGGGACTTGGCCAGGTGAGGATATATTCCTCTTTTAGGACCATTTAATTTATAATGATGAACAAAAAACTTAGACTTCAGCCAGATATAGAGATTCTTCTTTGATATTTTAAAGCATATCTTACATATTTGAATAGAACTGACCATTCCTAAAGGGCTAGAAAAAAAATATGGTGTTGCTCCTAGTGTATACAGGATGAAACCTCTTTCGTATTTTGGAAAAGCCTGTTTTATTATTATTATTTTTATTTCATGAGAAGAAAATTATTTGAGAAAATTGGTTATCAAGCTATTAGGCACCACATTTTAAAAGAAAGGGCGTGCTTATAAAAGCTGATTTGTAGGGGTAAGTCATCGTTAGTATGCTTAAAGGATCCAGCCATAATTTTGTAAGTTATATTCTAATTATTCCCATTCAGAAAGGGAAATGTAGTCTGATGGTTCTAGTAGAGAGTTGGGAAACCAGAGATTAGCGCTCATTTGTTTTTTCTACAGGCTGTTTCTTTAGTATATACAGAATCAAATTATTTTACATTAAATTTGAGAAAATTTCTGTTTATTTTAATGATACATTGTGAGTCATTGGCTTATTTCAACTTAGTGGTCAGAAAATCAAAGCGGGCTAGACCTGCTGGTCCAGTCTCCCTGCTCACTCCCCCACTTCCACTGTAGGTAATGAAAATGAAGCTTAGAGAAATTAAATGTTTCATCTCAGTTCATTGCAGTGTAGAGCCAGTGCCAAGGTAAGTACACAGTTACCTTTTAACATGTAGGGCCTTGTCCCTCATTTGTCCTTTTATTGTTTACTGTAAATTTTGAAAGAAATTTGAGAAAGCCATTTCTATGGGGGGAAATGAATTGTACTTAGCATGAAATTAGGTGCTACCAGGAAGTTATTACCATGCAGCTGTTGCAGTGATGACAGGCTGACATCACGCTAGAGTGACCGGAACAGCATAGTATAAAAATTGCTCTGCTTGCTTCTAAAATAGATTGCAAACAATAGAATTACCAAGGAAATGTTAGTCAGAATGAACAGTTTATAGATAGTGATAGGTATATTCTTTAATTTCTCTATACCATTAAAAAATTATGTGTAGCTGGGCGGTGCCTGTGGCTCAAAGTAGCTGGGACTACAGGCCCCCTGCCACAGCACCTGTCTATTTTTAGAGGTGGGGGTCTCACTCTTGTTCAGGCTGGTCTTGAACTCCTGAGCTCTGGCGGTCTTCCTACCTCAGCCTCCCAGAGTGCTAGGATTACAGGCATGAGCCACTGCACCTGGACACAAACTCAAAATTAAAAAAAAAAAATCCATATCCATTTAAATATGCACAAATAGCCACATATATGTGCATATACATACAAATTATTAAGAAATTACCTAAACAGAAAAAGTAATTCAGAAACACCTCAGTTGATTTTCTAAAAAGGCTTTCTGTAGATACTTTCTCAGGAAATAGTCATTAGAATTATAGTGATTTGGCTCGGCGCCTGTGGTTCAAGTAGCTAAGGCGCCAGCCACATACACCTAAGGTGGCGGGTTTGAATCCAGCCTGGGCCCGCCAAACAACAATGATGGCTGCAACCAAAAAATAGCCGGGCATTATTGTGGGCACCTGTGGTCCCAGCTACTTGGGAGGCTGAGGCAGGAGACTTGCTTGAGCCCAGGAGTTGGAGGTTGCTGTGAGCTGTGATGCCATAGCACTCCACCCAGGGGGATAGCTTGAGGCTCTATCTCAAAAAAAAAAAAAATAGCTGGATGTTGTAGCAGGTGCCTGTAGTCCCAGCTAGTCAGGAGGCTGAGGCAAGAGAATTGCCTAAGCCCAAGAGCTGGAGGTTACTGTGAGCTGTGATGCCATGGCACTCTATCAAGGGCGACAAAATGAGACTATCTCTAAAAAAAAAGGTAAAAGCTTTTAGGCCTTGTCTCTACTAAAAATAGAAAAACTGAAGCAAGAGGATCTCTTGAACCCAAGAGTTGGAGGTTGCTGTGAGCTATGATACCAAGCCACTCTATTCAGGGTGACAGCTCTCAAAAAACAGCTCTCTCTGTTTCTCTAGCAATGTTAATTGCTCTGCTATGCTTCTAATAGTCAGATAATGATGAATTTTTGCAATGTTATAAGTTCTGCTTGTTACTAGCCACCCTGAACTCTTTTCATCACTTACACTTTCTCTAGCCTCAGAAAAACATTTAATCCAGAAAACACTGCCATTTTCTTCATGGCATTATCCTATCCTCAAACTTGGACTAAGTGAAGTCATGTCCCTGAATTCACTTCCACTTTTGCCAAGTTTAACAAGAAATGTAATATTTGTTTGTTGCTCTAATTCAAGCTCTGACATTCTCGTGATAGCACACAAAAACACACAACAGTAATGAACGCTACTCAGCAAGACTCCACATTTACACTACAGCTGTGAGACACTGATAAACCAAGGTTGTGAAAGTTTACCGACTTGTTTGTACAGTGTTGCCAGCATAAGTCCCCAGTGGCAAATATGCAGACTTAAATGTCAGACCTCGTAAACGCAAGAATCAGGTGAAAAGAGACCAAAAATGACCTTTTTGATTGAGTTGCTAGTGACTGTGATGTCACATGTATGAGTTCAGGGATGCATTGCCCATTAATTAGACTTACCCACCCTCTCCCAGGTGTAGCTGGAGAATGTAAAACTTTTCTTGTTTTTTAGTATCAAACTTTGGACAGGCTGACTCCAAAATAAAAGAATCCAGAAGTTTTGGTGCCACACTTTCCTAGTTCTTCCTGCCAACTCTCAGCCAGAAGTAAACCCACTATCTGGGAGTATTCATCTGGTAGAAAATTCCCCATATGGGAACATTACAAATTGGAAATAAGTACATGGCGTCATTGTAGCTCACAGCAACCTCAACTCTTGGGCTTAGATCCTCTTGCCTCTGTCTCCTGAGTAGCTAGGATTATAGGTGTGCACCAAGACACCCAGCTAGTTTTTCTATTTATTTATTTTTTACAGAGTTTCACTGTATAGCACTCAGTAGAGTGCTGTGATGTCACAACTCACAGCAGCCTCCAACTCTTGGGCTTAAGGGATTCTCTTGCCTCAGCCTCCCAAGTAGCTGGGACTACAGGTGCCTACCACAAAGCCTGGCTATTTTTGGTTGTAGCTGACATTGTTGTTTGGCAGGCCTGGCTGGGTTCAAACCCACCAGCTCTGGTGTATGTGGCTGGCACCCTAGCCGCTGAGCTATAGGCACCCAGCCCAGTGAAACTCTGTCTCAAAAAAAGAGAAAAGAATAGAAAAAACAAGAAAAAAAACAGCATTAATCCTTGAATTGGAGTAAAAACAGAATCACAATCCTAAAAATGTTAGAAGGAAAAAAATACAGATCATATTTCAGGGAATTTATTATAGTTACATCTTTATGTACTCTATGTGAGTATGAGCCTAGCAATTATGTGGCAGAAAGTTGAGTTCACACTTTGTTTTCTTTTTTTTGAGACAGAGTCTCATTATGTCACTCTCAGTAGAGTGTCATGGCATCAGCAACCTCCAACTCTGGGGCTCAAGTGATACTCTTGCCTCAACTTTTTCTATTTTTAGTAGAGACAGGGTCTCACTTTTTGCTCAGGCTGGTCTCGAACTCATGAGCTCAACTCAGCATCCCAGAGTGCTAGGATTACAGGTGTGAGCCACTGCACCTGGCTGAGAATGAGGATTCTATGGAATATAATTTGGAAGCATTTTGGTCTAGGCCACAGGAAAAGACACTTTGTCCTTGGGTTGAATCTGGCCGTCATCTAGGTTTCTCTGGATAACCTTGAACTAGCCACTCCTATTGTTGCCTCAACAATAATTTCTCTCCCAGTGGGTTATGTGGCTTTTCCGCTCAGAACTGAGCCTTTCAGACAAATGTGTAATTAGCCTTTCAAAGATGGTGATTACAGTTGCAAATACCTTGAAAAATGAGGTGTAAAAACTAGCATTTTCCTAAAATAACACCTTTGAGGTTACCCTCTCATCATTTTTTCTCATATGTATCACATTTTCCCTCTTGCGTTCTCTCTCTCTTTGCAAATCTGCATCTTTCTTCTGCTTTTATTTTTTCCTTTTCCTTTGACTATTCTCTTTTGCTCTATTTCTCCCTCCATTTTTTATTTTTTTGAGACAGAGTCTCAAGCTGTTGATTTGTGTAGAGTGCTGTGAAATCATAGCTCACAGCAACCTCAAACTTTTGGGCCCAAGTGATTCTCTTGCCTCAGCCTCCCAAGTAGCTGGGGCTACAGGCACCTACCACAGTGCCTGGCTTTTTTGTTTTTGTTGCAGTTGCTTTTGTTGTTGTTGGTTGTTGCAGTTATCATTGTTGTTTAGCCGCCCTGGGCCAGGTTCAAACGCACTAGCCTCAGTGCATGTGGCTGGTACCCTACCCACGGAGCATGGTGCCACCATCCCCCTCCATTCTTATAACTTACTAAAATACAGAATTCAGGCACATTTTAAAGTCTATTTGCAATTATTTGGAAGTAATTATAATTACTGTTAAAAGTATTATGTTTCCTATTTCTATTTCTAAAGATAATTGAGCCTATTGTACTATGATGTATAAATTAAATAGCTTACTATATGTAATTGGTCTCCCAGGGTGCCCATGGCCACTCTTTTTTTCCAACTAGGAAATATTTGGAGTATCCCACAGTTTCCCCATGTCCAAAGTCCTGTGCAACTGACCACATTCTTTCATTTCATTAAGACTTAATTTTCTGCCTGGCAAGGTGGCTCACGCCTATGATCCCAGCACTTGGGAAGCGCAGACGGGTGGATTGCCTGAGCTCACAAGTTCGAGATCAGCCTGAGCAAGAGTGAGACCCAGTCTCAAATAAATAGCAGGCTGTTGTGGCGGGTGCCTATAGTCCCAGCTACTTGGAAGGCTGAGACAAGAGAATCGCTTAAGCCCAAGAGTTTGAGGCTGCTGTGAGCTCCAAGTCACTCTACCAAGGGCAACAAAGCAAGGCTCAGTCTTAAATAAGAAAAGACTTGGGCTCGGTGTCCATAGGTCAATGGTTAGGGCTCCAGCCCCATATACTGGGGCTGTCAGGATTGGACCTGGCCTGGGCCTGCTAAACAACAATGAGGACTACAACAAAAAATAAATAGCCAGGCGCCTCTATCCCAGCTACTTGGGAGCCTGAGGCAAAAGATTTGCTTAAGCCCAACAATTTGAGGTTGCTGTGAGCTGTGACGCCATAGCACTCTACTGAGGGCGACATAGTGAGACTCTGTGTCAAAAAAAAAACCCCTAAAAACAAAAAGAACAGGGCGGTGCCTGTGACTCAGTGAGTAGGGCACTGGCCCCATATACTGAGGGTGGCAGGTTCAAACCCAGCCCTGGCCAAACTGCAACAAAAAATAGCCAGGTGTTGTGGCGGGCACCTGTAGTCCCAGCTACTCAGGAGGCTGAGGCAAGAGAATCACCTAAGCCCAAGAGCTGTAGGTTGCTGTGAGCTGTTATGCCACAGCATTCTACCAAGGGCAATAAAGTGAGACTCTGTCAAAAAAAAAAAAAAAAAAGAACAAAAGCATGATCTTATGAAACAGGTAAATTGGAGGGGTGGTTATAAAAGAACTTTTCTGTTTATAAAGGATTTACTTTGCAGTGCTTCTTGCCTCAGCCGCCCAAGTAGCTGGGACTACAGGCACCCACCACAACTCCCCGGTTTTTTTTTTTTTGGTTTTTTTTTTTTTTTTTTGCTGTTGCAGTTGTTATTGTTGTTATAGCTGGCACAGGTGGGACCCACCAGCCCTGGTGTATGTGGCCGGTGCCCTATCCCCTTGAGCTATAGGTGCCGGCCTACTTTGCAGTGTTTTAAAAAAGGATGTTTTCGGCTTAGCAGCCATAGCTCAGCGGGTAGGGCACCAACCAAACACATACACCGAGTCTGGTGGGTTTGAACCTGGCCGGGGCCAGCTAAACACAATGACAACTGCAACAAAAAATAGCCCAGCATTGTGGTGGGCTTGTGTAGTCCCAGTTTCTCAGGAGGCAAAGGCAGGAGACTCGTTTGAGCCCAGGAGTTGGAGGTTGCTGTGAGCTGTGATGCCACCGCACTCTACCCAGGGCAATAGCTTGAGGCTCTGTCTCAAAAAAGACAAAAAAAAAAAAAAAAAGAAAGAAAGAAAGAAAACATGCTTAGCCTCTTGAAAAGAAAGAAAACAAGCCTTAGCTGCTTGAGCCACAGGCTCCAGCCCATGTTTTCTTTAGTTCATTCACAAATGATTTGAACTTTGCAGAAATGCATTTCCTGAGTAAATAAAATTATCTTTTTTTTCCCCCCTTGCCTGACACAGATGAGAATATCCTAAGGCTGCATCTCACAGCTAGTTGTTTGTGTCCATTTTATCAGAAACTTCAGACCAAGCTTTGCATGGAAGAACTGACACTGGGCAGGCAATCAGGAGCTACCCTCATTGCAACCATATCACTCCACCTTCAGATATTTTCCACCTCTAAGTGGGAAAACAAGTATGTCATTTGCTGTAAGTAAAAGGGAAAAAAGTAAGGAGATAACTAGGTCACACACTCTATATAAAAAAGAAAATGATCAGGAGGACAGTTTTGAAGATGCCTATGAAAACATCCCTGTGGCACCAACAATGAATCTAATATCTTCCTTGGAAGAATGCACAACTGGATTATATCTATTTCTAAATAACAGATTCTCAGAAGCAATAAATCTCATTCATCCATGGTCTAAAAATAGCATATACCATGCCCTAATATATAGTATGCTTATGGTTGTTAAGGCCATCCTGACTTTTGATCCACAGGACATACAAACTGGCATAGACACTGCAATGGAAGCTTTAAAAACCTGTAACATTTTCCGGAAAAAACCTCGGATGACAAGTCTATCTTATGTAGTGAACAAACAGGGAATAAAGAGTATTAAAGAAGAAGAATTGCATGCAGAAGTCTGTTATGCTGAATGTTTGGTTTTTAAATCCTTTGTAACATTTCTCCAAGATGAAAGTGTGCTTGGTTTTCTTAAAAGTGGGCTCGGTATTGGGACAAGTTACCATATATACAAAGACTGTCAACAAGTAGTAAGACAGATGCCTAACAGCGAAAGTAAAGCCCACAAGCACCTGATTGGAGGAATAAAATTTGGACTTGGAGCATTCAATTTGATGTTATCACTTGTGCCACCAAGGACACTTAACATACTCAGTCTGATTGGATTTTCTGGTAATAGAGAGTTAGGCTTGACTTTGCTCCGTGAGAGTGCATCTGAAACCCATATAAATAATGTCTTAGCTATTTTGACTCTACTCTTTTATAACCATTACATCTATGTAGCTTTTGGTGTTGACACGGTTTACAGTTCTTCTACAGAAGGTCTCTTCCTAATCTATCTCCAGAAATTTCCAAAATGTGTCATACTTAAATTTTTTCATGCACGTTCTAGTATGCTGAAAGGAAATTTTGAAAGTGCACAGTTAAAATTACAGGAGTGCATTTTTACTCAGAGTGAATGGAAGCAGGTTCATCACATTTGTTATTGGGAACTCATGTGGTGCCACATTTTTCTGCTGGATTGGAAGCGGGCTTATTTCTATGCTGATCTACTGTATCAACACAGCAGGTGGTCCAAGGCAACATATGTGTACAGTAAAGCTATAATAATGGCTGTGCTTCCTTCTGATTTTGGAAACACAGTACATGAGGATATGAACTCTCTCTTTTTACAAGTGGATAGCCTAAGAATCAAATTTTTGGGCACTTCTGTGCCAATGGAAAAGTTTATTGCTGATAAAGGTCAGCGCTATGGTACTACTACAGGCTGGTTTACAATACAGCCCCTTCTGGAATTCATTTATGCCATGAGTGGTTTCCGAGTCATGAGCAAAAGAACAGAACTTATTTCAAGGTGGCTATCAATAATTGACAAAGGAGAAGGCCTTTTACAAGGGAATCCAAATAAAGAGAATGGCACAGATGACATATGTTTGTTAAATTTACTGAAAGGTCTTTGCCTGAAATACTTAGGCAGCTATTCAAACGCTGAGTATTGCTTTAATCGTGTCATTCACCAGGAGAAATTGATAAAGTACGACCACTATTTGGTGCCATATACTTACTATGAGCTAGGAATTCTACAATACCTAAAAAGAGATTATGATAATGCAATAAAAAACCTGAACAACATAAAAAACTACAAAGACTATTCTCTGGAAGCCCGATTACAGTTTAGGGCTCACATAGCTCTTGAAAAAATAGCTAAAGAAAAATAATCTAAACAGAGTGTGGTTTTGTTTAGTATGAAATATCCACAATCAGCAAATAATTGAAAGATTAATAAAAACATTTCTTTATGGAAAAAAATTCATGAGGCAGCAGTCAAGAATCTGATCTGTAACAAGTAAGACAGGAATCGGCCATTACTTTTACCTCTTTCTTTCTCATACCTATAAAATGGAATGTCTTCAACTGGCAACAGGAGTGATACATTCTTGGAGGGGGGGAAGGCAAATGATTTACATCATAAAGAATACTTTCTCTCGTATGTCATACATTTATCCATCATGTTAGACAACGTTTTCAAAACATCAAAAATATTTTTGAACATCTCACTAGATAAAGTTTACAACTCCCCCCAAAACAGGAAAAGTAATTACACTAGGGATCCCAGCACTCTGTAAAAATTCTCATTTAATTGTTAGAAAAAATGACTTCAGAATCTTAACTGACACACCAAAATAATGATGCATTGAATAGCATAGATTCTGAATGGTTCCCCTCAAATGCAATCATTTTTCTTGGCTTTTTATACCAGAGAAGATTGCTGCTTTGTGATCAGCAGTGCTTTTTACCCTTTTTCAGTAGGAAGCGCAAATACCTGTTTATAATTTGCCACAGGAGAGAGAAGAAAGCCCTCTCACCCCTCTTCACACAAAAACTCTGAAGATAATTAGAGAAGGCCAAGAGGATGGGGACCACTGGCTTTTGGAAGGAGAGTTTAGTTACCAAGTAATCCTCCCTAAATATAATTCCACTTCAGACCAGCTCTTCAACATAATTAACTCCATTGCATCCATCCATTGTTAGAGGGCTAATTTGAGAATAAATAGCAGCTATGTGGATGGGGCTTGGGTATTGTTTTACCTGCTTTAGGGATAAAGTCAGTTCCTAATTGCCAGACTATAAGTCTGGCGGAGTGTGTCCTCCTTGTAGTTGCCCTTTAAAACTGAAGTCGCTGGGAAAGTTTGGCTTTGGGTGTCCAGACAAGCAAATGGAACATGATGAGAAGCTAGTATTTCAGATTAAGCAATGCTTACTTTTAAGAACTTTTTCCTCATAAATTAAAAATACACTTTCAAGTGAACAAGTGTGCTTGAGTTATATAGATATCATGGTTAAGAAGGAAGGTTCTGGCTCAGCGCCTGTGGCTCAAGTGGCTAAGACACCAGTCACATACACCTAAGGTGGCAGGTTCGAATCCAGCCCGGGCCCGCCAAACAACAATGACAGCTGCAACCAAAAAATAGCCAAGCATTGTGGCTGGCACCTGTGGTCCAGGTACTTGGGAGGCTAAGGCAGGAGACTCGCTTGAGCCCAGGAGTTGGAGGTTGCTGTGAGCTGTGATGCTACGGCACTCTGCCCAGGGGGACAGCTTGAGGCTGTGTCTCAAAAAAAAAAAAAAAAAGAAGGAAGGTTCTGCTGTGATTACTGTGATTATCTGGATTTGTATTCTAGCTGGGCCACTAACTAGCAATGTGGCCTTCGCCCTGCCCTCTGTACCTCAGTTTCCTTAGCCATAAAATAAGTATAATAATAGTATTTATGTGGCCAAGTATGGTGACTCACAGCTATAATCCAAGCACTCTGAGAGGCCAAGGTGGGTGAATTGCTTAAGTTCACAGATGCCATAGCACTCTACCAAGGGCGACAAAGTGAGACTCTGTCCCAAAAAAAATGAATAAAAAAATAAATAGGGCAGTGCCTGTGGCTCAAAAGAGTAGGGCACTGGCCCCACATGCCAGAGGTGGTGGGTTCAAACCCAGCCCCGGCCAAAAAATAAAAAATAAAAATAAATAATTAAATAAAAAGGCCAGGTGATGGTGGCACCCGTAGCTAAGTGGGTAGGGCACTGGTCACAACAAGGCTGGTGGGTTTGAACCCAGCCTGGGCCAGCTAAAACTACAATGACAAGTGCAACAACAACAACAAAAACAGCTGAGTGTTTGGTGGGTGCCTGTAGTCCTAGCTACTTGGGAGGCTGAGACAAGAGAATTGCTTAGGCCCAAAAGTTTGAGGTTGCTATGAGCTGTGATGCTAGGGCACTCTATCGAGAGCAACATAGTAAGACTGTATCAAAAAAAAAAAACAAACAAATCCCCCCCCCCGAAACAAGAAAAAAAACGTCTCCTATGGAGGATTCAAACTTCATCTCTGGCTCAGGCCAGTGGTCAGGAGAGACAGTGTTCTTTATACCACAGGGAATGCCTTAATGGAATTTTCCAAGAGGCCATAAGATTGTCCTAGCCTAAGATTAATTTAGACAAAGATGGGATTAATCAGAACCATCCCCTTTAAAACTCTGTATTTCTGCTCAGAAGCAGGACACTGCTATTTTAAGATGGGCATCTGACAACTTCCTCTTTTTCCTTCCCCTCAAAACATTTGTCTCCATTCTTTTTTTTTTTTTTTTTGAGACAGGAGCCTCCCGCTGTCCCCCTGGGTAGAGTGCTGTGGCATCACAGCTCACAGCAACCTCCAACTCCTGGGCTCAAGCAAGTCTTCTGCCTCAGCCTCCCAAGTAGCTGGGACCACAGGTGCCCGCCACAACGCCCAGCTATTTTTTGGTTGCAGCTGTAATTGTTGTTTGGTGGGCCCGGGCTGGGATCAAACCTGCCACCTTGGGTGTACTTGGCTGATGCCTTAGCCACTTGAGCCACAGGCACTGAGCCATTTGTCTCCATTCTTCTGATGTGGTCTCGGGATAAGTGGCAAACTTTTCAGTAATACCAGGGGATGGCATGGAAGTCTTTTTCCTTTTGTTCCCCCTGTTTCCTCTTTCAACAATGAACAAAACATTTTCATCCTAGGAAAACAATCCTATCTTTATTCCACTGCTAGGAAAATCTATCCTCCCTCTCCTAGGTTATAAAACCTCTGCAAGGCAGATAACAGTACTCAATTTGAAGACACACCTTTCTAAAGTTGGATTTTCTATTAGATCATTGTTCTGGAATTTTTTCCCAAATACTATTAATTTGAGTAGAGAGGCTATATTTTACATAAAGTTTCATGGTATATAGGCTCTATACCTGCGGCTCTCAACCTGTGGGTTGTGACCCATAGGAACTGTATTAAAGGGCCACAGCATTAGGAAGGTTGAGAACCACTGCTCTATACTTTCTTACATCCAGTTTCTCTGCATCCTTTCTAATACACCAATTTAATCACACCATTCTATAATGCAATTTTCCCTATTCTCTTCAGTCTATTTTTTTTTTTTTTTTTGAGAAAGAGCCTCAAGCTGTCACCCTGGGTAGAGTGCCATGGCATCACATCTCACAGCAACCTCCAACTCCTGGGCTCTAGTGAGTCTCCTGCCTCCGCCTCCCAAGTAGCTGGGACCACAGGCACCCGCCACAACGCCCGGCTATTTTTTGGTTGCAGCCATTATTGTTGTTTGGCAGGCCCGGGCTGGGGATTCGAGCCCGCCACCTTAGGTGTACATGGCTGCGCCTTAGCCGGTTGAGCTATAGGTGCCGAGCCTCTCCATTGGTTTTGATGGCTGAATAATATTCCATGGTATACATATACCACAAGTTACCAATCCATTGTTGGGTTGAAGGACATTTAGGCTGTTTCCACATTTTAGGGATTATAAATTGGGCTGCAATAAACAGCCTAGTACAAGTGTCTTTATAATAAAAGTTTTGTTTTTTTTTTTCCCTTCTGGATAGATGCCCAGTAATGGGATTGCAGGATTGAATGGGAGGTCTAGGTTGAGTTCTTTAAGTTTCTCCATACTTCCTTCCAAAAAGGTTGTATTAGTTTGCAGTCCCACCAGCAGTGCAAAAGCGTTCCTTTCTCTCCACATCCACGCCAGCATCTGTAGTTTTGAGATTTTGTGATATAGGCCATTTTCATTGGGGTTAGATGATATCTCAGGGTGGTTTTAATTTGTATTTCTCTGATAAGAGGGATGATGAGCATTTTTTCATATGCTTAGTAGCCATTCACGTATCGGCTGTAGAGAAGATTCTGTTCATGTCTCTTCCCCACTGATATATGGGATTGTTGGATTTTTTCTTTTTTTTTTTTGAGACAGAGCCTCAAGCTGTCCCCTTGGGTAGAGTGCCATGGCATTACAGCTCACAGCAACCTCCAACTCCTGGGCTCAAGCGAGTCTCTTGCCTCCACCTCCCAAGTAGCTGGGACCACAGGCGCCCGC